>CAJNDS010001035.1:225000-250000 GCA_905221605.1 Symbiodinium natans
TGTTGTGGTCCATTGACGCTGTTGATGAAGCTGTTGCAATTACCCGAGTGCTGGGCTACTGTTGAGCTGAGATGAAGAGAAATTCTCCAACACGCAAGGAAACGCATCATTCCTATGCATTTGCCATTCCCTAAGGTTCCAAAAAGCCCCCAAAATGGGTATTATTTACAGACTTTAGACCCCAATGTAGGTATTACTTTTCCTTGGAACCCCTAACCCTAAACCCTAAACCCTGAACCCTAAACCCTAGTGATTGTTCTGTTTGGTGTACGCATTGTGGCATGCATCCATGCAATCAGATCGACAGACCTGGTGGTTGCCCACATTTAGGGTGGGACCTTTTCTTGCCCCAAATACAATCGCCGAAACCCTTGCGCAGGCCCCCAAAAGACGGATGGGTTTTGGGTTTTGGGTTTAGGGTTTAGGGTTTAGGGTTTAGGGTTTAGGGTTTAGGGTTTAGGGTTTAGGGTCCAGGGTTTCGGGTTTCGGGCATAAGTCCCTGTGTTCCCGTCTGCGCCGACCTCGGCGACACCCCTGAGGCCCTTGATCTGTGCCGTGGTCTCCTGCCAGAGGCCAATATAGGTCCTAGGTGGGATAAGGGGGACCCTTAAAAGGGAACCGCTGCTTAACCCTCTTCTGGCTCTCTTAACAAGGGACCTTATTCAGAGGGTCTATATCCCCAAGGGTCCCCTTAATCCTATCCCCTAATACTCAGTTGTCCAGTACCTCGGGGTTTTAAAGGTTAACCTTTGGGAATATAAGGGGAATATATTAACCCAAAAAGGTTAAAGGTTACCTACTCTACTACTAAGAATAGGGGGCCTTAACATTCGGAGGTAGTTCAACACCCTGCCAGCCCTCTCCAGAAGCCTTGAGACATAACGGGTCTCGGGTCTAAGCCGTAAACCGTAAACCCCAAATCTAGAGGCCTTAATAATTAGAACTGTTTTTTTTTTTTTTTTTTGTGTGTGTGTGTGTGTGTGGGGGGGGGGGTATTCTGGTAGAATTACAATGGACCCTATGGGAATACTTTTCGTAATTGTTCCTACAGGGGCCCAAAAAGGAAACGCTAGTTTGGATAACTACCCAAGTGACAAGTCGGCCAGGGTTGAAAGTACAGTCGACTTCTCACGTGAGACATCTCAAGTTTGGGGCTGGGGCAACTCCAGCATTCCGTCTCCTTTTCCGGGTTTCTTTGGTATATACTCTTGTTGAGGGCACGATGTAGGGCCCATGACTTGGATCAACCCCCTTAGAGGCGCCTAAACCCAACACTCCTAAGTCCTCAAGCCTAAGTCCTAAATGGCATAAGGGCCTACTCTGGGTCCTAGTGATCCTATAAACCCGAAACCTCAAACCCCTAAATCCTCAACCCTAAACCCCTAAACCCCTAAACGCCAGGTCCTACGCACCCCTGAACCCGAACCCCCCTCCCCCCTCGTTTTGGCTTTGAGGAGCGCCTCGATGGTGGTGTCCTGCTTTCGCATGACTACCTCGTCAGGAGTGGCGTTCAGAGTCCAGGGTCAGGGGCTTAGAGTTTAGGGTTTAGGGTCTAGGGTTTAGGGTTTAGGGTTTAGGGTTTGGGGTTTAGGTCCTAAACCCTAAGCCCTAAAACCTAAACCCTCTCAGGGTTCATGAGCCCGATTCGAAGGCTTCGAGGCGTGCCCTAAAGCTCTGAAAGGGTTTAGGGTTTAGGGTTTGGGGTTTAGGGTTTAGGGTTTAGGGTTTAGGGTTTGGGGTTTGGGGTTTGGGGTTTGGGGTTTGGGGTTTGGGGTTTGGGGTTTGGGGTTTGGGGTTTGGGCTTTGGGCTTTGGGCTTTGGGGTTTGGGGTTTAGGGTTTAGGGTCCTTCAGCCGAGACACTCAAGAGACGGAAGCTTTTATGCATCCCATCACCTCCCTCAGAACCGAATGCCCCTAAACCCTCTTAGAGTGTTTAGGGCTTTGGGTTTGGGGTTTCGGGTTTAGGGCAACTTCAACTTGAATCAGGGTCACTGGGAATTCGGGCTTCTTAGAGTCAAGGGCCTTTGGGGCTTCAGCTTAGGCGGGGCGTGTATCCTTCTTCGGCTCGAAAAAAGCCGCGCCCCAAACCATAAAGCCTAAACCGAAAGTCAGACGTCGGATCCTTTAAGGTGTTCAGGTAGGGGATCTGAGGTACAGAATGGTACAGAATACCTTCCGTCCTGATAACTAGGAAGTCTTACTTTCCCCCCTGGATCATGTACCCTAAGTCCTGAACCTTCATCCCTCTACAGTAGGGTTTAGGGTTTAGGGATTGGGGATTGGGGTTTAGGGTTTAGGGTTTAGGGATTAGGGATTAGGGATTAGGGTTTAGGGTTTCGGGTTTAGGGTTTCGACCCCAAAAACTGAATTTGAAACCTCCCTCCAAAGGTATGACCGAATGACCCTTCTAGGGTCCATGCAGGGTTCAGGCCTAAGGGTATCGGCGTGTTTGGCTTTCGGGCGCAACGCTTCCGGGAGGGGGGTCTGGGGGGCTGGAAAGTGTCGTGTTTGATCAGGTTTTTGGTTCCCTGAGCCTCATACATGGATACATGGGTTCAGGGGTCTAGGCGAAACCACAAAAACCCTAAGCCACCCTCAACCCTAAACCCTAAACCTTAAATGCCCCAGCCTGTAGAACCCTCATTTCAAATCCGTGAACGCTGGCCCTCACATGCTCTCAGAAACCCTGAGAAGAAAAGACAAACCTTTATGCCTACCTATCAAGCTAACTACACCCCGGTAAGAGTGTTTTTTTTTGTTGCGGGTGCTTTTTTGCTGTGGGTGCGGGGGCGTGGGTGCGGGGGCGCGTTTTTTTTTTTGCTGCGGGTGCGGGGGGGCGCGTTTTTTTTTTTTGCTGCGGGTGCGGGGGCGCGTTTTTTTTTTGTTGCCGGTGCCGTGGGGGCGCGTTCTTTTTTTTGCTGCGGGTGCGGAGCGTTTTTGCCGTTTTCTCTATATTTTACTATGAAAACCTCTATTTTCTCTAATTTTCAAAAGGAAAACCTCTTTCTTCTCTATGTTTGAACAGGAAAACCTCTTTCTTCTCTATATTTGAATATGAAAACCTCTATTTTCTCTACATTTAGCATGAAAACCTCTAGTTTCTAATTTCTCTATACTTCAATTCGAAAACCTCTATTTCTCTCCATTTTATAACTAAAACCTCTATTTCTCTCTATTTTTGTCTATATCGTCACAGTTTTCCTCTATATTTAATGAGGAAGACATGAGAGAGGAATACATGAGAATCTTACTCTCTGTGTTGTCTCAGACTTATTCTCTGTGTTATCTCAATATGTGACTTGCAATTAAAAGTGTTTTTGTTCCTCTTGTCCTATTTTAATAGGAAGCCCATTATTTTCTCTGTCTCTGAGTAGGCAAACCTCCATTGTCTTAACATTTGAACATGAAAACCTCTATTCTCTATATTCGAATATCAAGACCTCTACATTTTAATATGAAAACACTTTGTATTTTCGCTATATTTTCGTATGAAAGCCTCTATTTCCTCTATGTTGTCATAGGAAACATCTAATTTCTCTATATTGTATAGCGAAAACCTCTATTGTTCTATAGTTTTTTTATTTTGTCAGTATTTTCAGACATCTTCTCTTTATTTCACGAGGAAGACATGAGAGGAATACATGAAAAGCTAATTCTCTATATTGTCATAAGAGTACATGCATTATCTCTATCTGTGACTCGTAGACAACAAGTGTTTTTGTTCATGTCTCATAACACAAGCTCTATTTTCTCGATTCTTTACTAAGAAGACGTTTATATCTCTATTTTTAAACGGAAAATTCAACTTCCACTATAAGGTCTGAATTTTCGTAGGAAAGCAGGCATATATTCCCTCTTTTTTCAGGGGGTTGGGGGCTGCGCAGACCGCCGCATTTGAAAACACAATGCTCGCATCATGGGTTTGGAAGGGATTCGTAAGCTTTGAAGCAGGCTTGCCGGCTAAAAAAAACGGTGGGGTTGGGGGGGGCGCAGCCCCCCCATTTGCAAACACAATGCTCGCATCATCATGGGTTTGGAAGGGATTCGTATGATTGAAGCAAGTTTGCCCGGCTAAAAAGCGCAGCCCCCCCCCCCCCTTTCAAGCGGGGGGGAATGCTCTCATGATGGGTTCGGAAAGGATTCATTTGCTTTGAAGCAAGCTGGCATGGCTTTAAGAAGCGGGGGGGTTGGGGGGGGCGCAGCCCCCCCCCCATTTGCAAACCCAATGCTGGCATGATAGGCTTGGACAGGATTCATATGCTGAGAAGTGAGCTGGCACGGTTTTAAAGAGGGGGGGGGGGTCGGGCGGGGTGCAGCCCTCCCTCCACCGTTTGCAAACACAATGCTCGCATGATGGCCTTGGGAAGGATTCAGTGCTTTGAAAACGCTTGCACAGTTTAAAGGAGGGGGGGCGTTGGGGACGGGATTGGGGAAGAAATTGCAAAACAAATGACCTGGGGGGTGGGGAGGAAGGGGGGGGCGTTGTTTTTTTTTGCTGCGACACGCGCCAGGTCACTCACTCATCTGGGGGGTGGGGAGGAAGGGGGGGGAGGGGGGGGTGCGTTTTTTTTTTTGCTGCGGGTGCGCGGGCGCGTTTTTTTTTTGCTGCGGGTGCGGGGGCGTTTTTTTTTTGCTGCGGGTGCGGGGGCGACACGCGCCAGGTCACTCACTCACCGGGGCGGCCCCCGAAAAAGCACCCACAGCAAAAAAGCACCCACAACAAAAAAAAACACGGGTTCCACTACACCCCTTAAACCCTGAAGCTCGACCAGCTTGAAAAACCCCTAAACCCTACGTGAACCTTAAACCCCAATCCTCGAACCCTCCCTAAGGCCTACACCAAAATCCCTAAACCCTAAACCTGAAACCAGCTTTGCTTACAGGGTTCTTAAACCGGGCTCCTGACCAACCCAAAACGACAATGCTGGCATCCGACACCCTGGGCCCTTAGGGGAATCAGGGCGACTGGGCATCCTAGACATGCTTCTTCGGGTTTAGGGTTTAGGGTTTTGGGGTTAAAACCCTAAACCCTAAACCCTAAACCCTAAACCCTAAACCCTAAACCCTAAACCCTAAACTGAGATGAGCCTCATCGAGGCGCCCGAAACCCTACACCCTCAACCCGGCTGAGACAGCGAGCCTCCGCTTCAAAAACCCGATTTTCAGCCATCCACTTCTGCCGGTGGGTCACCTCCTCGGCCGACTTTAGGGTTTAGGGTTTAGGGTTTAGGGTTTAGGGTTTAGGGTTTAGGGTTTAGGGTTTAGGGTTTAGGGTGGGCTTTGGGGCTTTAGGGAACTTCGGGGTTTGAGGGTTCAGACTTTTTTTGGGTTGGTTAGTTTATAAGGGAACCTTGAACCAAAAAAAGGGAAAGGTTACCACTGGGCTACCAAGGCTAAGGTTAAGGGCGTGTTTAGGGGTAAGGATATAGGGTTTAGGGTTTAGGGCTTAGGGTTTAGGGTTTAGGGTTTAGGGTTTAGGTTTTAGGGTTTAGGGTTTAGGGTTTAGGGTTTTAGGTGGGGGCATGTACCTACCCTTTCGATGGTGACTTCAAGACGGTTTGGGTCATAGCTTGGCTACGATTCCACAAGTTTCGTCGACTCTTCAAGATGGTGACCCAAATTCCAGACACCCTCAGTCCACCAGCCCTGAACACTACATCCACAAAGATAAGCCCTAAACCCGAAACCCAAAACCCTGCACCAAACCAAATCCTAAGCCCTTAGCCCTAAGAGGGTAAGGGGGGCCTAAGCCCTGGCTTGCTTCTTTAGGTGACACTTGGCAATATTGGAGGGCTTAGTGGTAGAGTTCGGGGGTCAGGGTTCGGGGTTCAGGGCTCAGGGTTGGTTTAGGGCTTAGGGCTTAGGGTGTGTATAGGGTGCAGGGGGTGTAGGGTTCGGGAGATAGCACGCAGAGTGTGTAGCGTTTGGGCTTTAGGGACTTCGGCTCTGGGGATTTCGGATATTCGGACTTCACGTGGATGCTCTCTCAACCCTAAACCCTAAACCCTAAACCCTAAACCCTAAACCCTAAACCCTAAACGGGGGGGGGGGGGGGGGGCTCTGCGTGAGGGCTGGGCAGACATGGGGCTCATCTGTGTTAGCGGGATTGAGGGTGTCGGGTTCGGAGTTTTCATGATACTAATACACTTCGTAACACAAAAACCAGGGCCGAATGAACCTGAGTCCTTCAGGTTTAGGGTTTTAGGGTTTAGGGTTTAGGGTTTAGGGTTTAGAAGTTTAGGGTTTAGGGTTTAGGGTTTAGGATCTTGGCGCCAGAAACGTTACGGGGCATTCCCTGAACCCGATGCCCAAGAACCCGTGCATAGGACCGCACCCGTCTCAACGCTCCATGGTAAGCCATCGCACCTGCCAAAGTTGGGTTCAGGGTTTAGGGCTTAGGGCTTAGGGTTTAGGGTTTAGGTCAGCACAAAATCTTCCCCACTTTTCATGGGCTCGTACCCCCCTGAAAACCACCCCTCCTAGGCTCCCCCCATAATTAAGGCTATTTAGGGGATAGTGAAGGCTTTTTCGGGATAGTGAAGCCGAATTAAAGCTATTTAGGTGGGGGGGAACCCCGGGGGGGGGGGGGTAGTAGGGGCACCCATGAACTTTTCCATGAAAATGCGCAGCGACGGGGTTGCCAAGGCCCAAAGGGCTTTGCCCTGAACCCTAAACCCACACCCTACACAGTAGACCCAAAACCCTAGAAAAACCCTTCACACCCTAAACCCCAAACCCTCCACACCTTACACGCCTACACCCTAAAAACATAGAGTCCTAAACCCCAAAAATCCTACAGCCCCAAAAGACCAGACACCCTGTGGTTTCAGGGTCTAGGGCTCGTGGCTCAACGCCCAACCCCCCTAAGAGCCTCCACCCGAATCCCCAAAAGAAGCTCTGAACACTAATCAAAGTTTCGCAGCAACCCCCGGGTGTAGCAAAGAAATCAGACATGAAAAGCACACACACACACACACACCTATCTGCAGAAGAGGATACGTCAATCAATACTAGATAGCTATTCAGGGTGCATATATTTTAACTATATGTCATATACTGTCTGTCTTTCTATAATACATATATATATATGTATAGACACGAATGGTGTCATCATTGTTTTGCCTTTTTGTTTGATAACAATGTTTGGTCATATGTGCAAACATAATATTATGTTGGAGAATGTATGGTTGGATGTCTTGAATGTCACTAACTAACTATCTATCTATCCATCCATCTATCGATCCATCTATCGATCCAGCTATCGATCGATCTATCTATCTATGGAACTGAAACTACAACACTGAATTCACACAAATGTGAAATATATATATATATATATAGAGAGAGAGAGATAAACCCTGTGTTTCTATATACATATTGAAGTTGAACGCATGCATGTATATATGTACAGTCATGATTTAAACAATACAAATGCATGAGTTGCGAATCATATTTATTCTGTTTCTTTATCCGTCGACATGTATGTAATCGAACCCCTAGGCTCAGGGCCTGCATGTGCTGCAAGTTCAAAGCCTGTTCCCTGAACGCCCTGTGAGTTCCCATTCTAGAGGGTTTAGGGTTTAGGGTTTAGGGTTTAGGGTTTAGGGTTTAGGGTTTAGGGTTAGGGTTTAGGGTTTAGGGTTTAGGGTTTAGGGTTTAGGGTTTAGGGTTTAGGGTTTAGGGTTTAGGGATAGGCTTTTAGAGATTGAGCTTTTTTGAGGGCCTTCCGAAACCCTAAACCCTGAACCCTGAACCCCAAGTCCTGAAGCCCCACAAACCCTAAACCCCCACCCCCAAACCCTAAACCCTAAACCCTAAACCCTCAACCCTAAACCCTAGCCCTAAACCCTAAACCCTAAACCCTGAACTGCCCTAAAACCCTGAGCCCCCCGTTGCGTGGGCGAGCCTAAGCCCAGAATCGCCAGCACCATCATGTGGGTGTCTTTGAAGACGCTGTCGAACCTGCCATGAGGAAATAGGGTTTAGGGTTTATTTAGGGTTTAGGGTTTAGGGTTTAGGGCTAGGGTTTAGGGTTTAGGGTTTAGGGTTTGGGGTTTAGGGTTTGGGGTTTAGGGTTCTTGCCCGACACCCGTTCAAGCCTAAGCCAATCAGGGCGGCAGTGCACAAGTGTGTTGATGAGGTACGGCAGAACTGCCTCAGCAAAAGCTCGGAAGCCCTACACCCCAATGTACCTCCATGGGTTCCCCTACTACCCCACCTAGGTTCCTCCCTTACATAACCTTACTTAAGCCTAATTATCCCTAAATGGCTTAATAAGGGGGGGACTCTAGGGGGGGTAGTATAGTGGGGGGTAGTAGAGGAACCCATGATACCCGCAGCCCCAAAACTCCAAAGCCTAAACCTTCAAGGCCTAAAACCCTCAGCCTTCAGGGAGGGCTTTGGCTGGTTCAGGGTTTGGGGTTTGATGGGTCCAAGGGTTTGGGTTTAGGGTTTAGGGTTTCGGGGTTTAGGCCCATTCTCCTGCAACTATCTTCCCGTAGCTGCGGCTTAGGGTTTAGGGTTTGTGTAGGGTTTAGGGTTCGGGGTTTAGGGTTTAGGAACACGCGCGTCCTACATCCTCTGAGATGAAACCTCAAATCAATGCCAAGCCGGACACTCCTTAGCCAAAAGAACCGCCGACCCTTCTCCCGAGCTTGGGATGTTCAGGGAATCCTTGAGCCTAGATGGAGAGTTTAGTGTTTAGGGATTAAGGTTTAGGGTTGAGGGTGTACATGTACATCTACACTTCCTCGGGCAGGAAGGGGACTGCCTTCACGCAAAGAGAGCAGCACTCGATGACCTTAATTCTGCGACCTCCTTGCCGTGAACAACATATACTTGTACGCGAGTTTGACCTAAACCCTGAACCCTAAACCTCACGACCCCTACTCCCTCAACCCTAAACTATACACCCGAAACGCCCTATAATCCCTTTCCCGGTAGGGCTGGGCGCCCCTTCGAACCCTGTGGATCAAAAATATACGTAGACAAGGTCCTCATCAACCTAATAAGTTTGAAGGGACATGCAGCAGGTCCCAGTGGCCTACTGAGTCAGACAAGGGTCGGGGAGATCCTACAACATCGGAGCATGGGTTCTAAGGGCTGAGGTGAGCAGCTTGGGAATCCCAAAGAACCTAGAACCGAAACCCTAAGCCCGAACCCCTAAACCTTAAGCCCTAAACCCTAAGCCCTGAACTCCTTCCAATCGGGGTTTAGGGTTGGGGGTTTAGAGTTGGGGCCCTAGGGTTAAGGGTCTAGGTATTTTGGGTCTCGTAATTTAGAGTTTGAGGTTTAATTCAGTTGTCCAGTACCTAGGGGTTTTAAAGGTTAACCTTTGGGAATGTAAGGGGAATATATTAACCCAAAAAGGTTAACTGTTACCTACTCTACTACTAAGTTAAGGTTTCGGAACTGAAAGAGTTTTGGTTCCTAGGAGGTTCAGGATCTAAGGGGTAAGGGTTGTGAGTGTATCACGGTTGCCCCGCCCCCCCGCCCCCGCCCCCCCCCCCCCCCCCCCCCCCCCCCCCCCCCCCCCCCCCCCCGCATAATAGTGACAACGAAAAAGAAGACTAAGAATAGTAGTACAAGTATGCTTAACGATGGCAACAAAAAACAAGCAATAACAATGGCTTTAATCATGGCAAGAACAATTGCAAAGCGAAAAACAACACGAAGAGGGTTAAACGGGAATGAGACCCCCCCCCCCCCGCCCCCCTCCCCCACCCCACCCATAAACACCACCACGCCCCTTTGGTTTCGCTCTGGAAGCAGCAGTCGCTACTCGACTTGCACCACGGCCACAATGGCTCACTTCCTGGCCAGGGCGTGCGCAGGGCTTGTTCGGGCTTAGGTTCAGGGTTCAGGGTTTAGGGTTCAGGATTTCGGGCTTAGAGTTCAGTTCAGGGTCTAGGGACCAGGGTTGAAGGTTTGTTCAGGGACGCGTCTCGACCCTCTTCAAGAACCAAGCCCCCAGATGGGTTTAGGGGTTAGAGTTTCGGGTCAAGGGAATCTTCTATCGACACCGGGGCTTGTGCTTTTCATGGGGCTTGGGGGGGGGGGGGGGGGGGGGGGGGGGCCCTGTTTAAGAATCCCTTCGGGAATATAAGGGGTCACCTTAGGAGTGTAGTTCTGAGGTGAAGCTTTAGGGTTTAGGGTTTAGGGTTCAGGCTTGAGGGTGTAGGCGGAACCGGTCGTCGAAAGATGCGCCCGACCCCAGGACTAAGCAGTCCCGAGCCAGGAGCCCGAACCCGAAACCAAGGCCCTAAACCCTAAAACCTCAGCCGTAAACTCCCAAACTTTCAAAACTGCCCTCCCCGACAAAGCCCAGGAACTGATCAAACCAAGGCCGCATACCCCGAAATGCTTACAGACTTGGTTTTCGGGCTCCTGTAATTCCACGGGTGTTGCAAGGATGTGTGTGTGTGTGAGTGTGTCAGCCCCTCAGGTCCGAAGCTTTGGCTGGTGTGGGGGTTTAGGGTGTAGGGTTTAGGGTTTAGGGTTTAGGTTTAGGGCGTTTAGGGTTTAGGGTTTAGGGTTTAGGGGTTTAGGGTCTGGAGTTGTTTGGGGCCTAGAGGCTCGAATGGTCGAGACTGCCGAAGTTTTGGTGGTTTCCTGTGAGTTTTTCTGTTTGTTCCGGGTGGGCGGCAAATATTTCAGACGTGCTGCGGAAGGCAGGCGGATGCTTGGGTTGACCTCAGCACTTGCATGGAACGCTTCAGGCCCGAAGGATTTCAAGAAGCGGAAGGGTCTTGAAAGTGACTCCCGCCCTAAACCCCCACGGGTTTAGGGTTTAGGGTTTGGGGTTTAGGGTTTAGGGCTTTGGTCTAAAGCTTGGGGCTTAAGGCGGCGCACCCGAAACCCGAAACCCGGTTGCAAGGAGGACACCATGATATGAAAGCCATGATGGCCCGAAACCTTGAGCCATCAAGCCTGGAGTTCTCAATATGTTTGATAGGGTTTAGGGTTTAGGGTTTGGGGTTTGGGGTTTAGGGTTTAGGGTTTGGGGTTTAGGGTTTGGGGTTTGGGGTTTGGGGTTTAGGGTGGTTTAGGAACCCTGGGTTTTTGGGATTGATAGGGTTTAGGGCCGAGGGTGCCAGGCCTAACCCAACATGTAGAGGCGCGGTGGCACTCCATTGGTTCTCAAACACCTAAAGCTAAAAACCCTAAACCCTAAACGCTAAACCCTAAACCCTAAACCCATAAACCCCTTTAACGCGATGGAACTGCTGTGGGACATGTCAACCTAGCAGCTGCGAGTCCTCCCATAGCCATGACAAGCCCTGAGCCCGGCAGGGGGATGCGAGCACTCAAGGGTTTGCTGGATTTACTGGGTTTAGGGTTTAGGGTTTAGAGCGTTTAGGGTTTAGGGTTTAGGGTTTAGAGCGTTTAGGGGGTTCATGGGGTTTAGAGGGGTCATAGGGCTTGGACACAAACAAGGTGGGGTGTTGAAATTTCAGGTGCGCAGTTTCCTTCAAAAGCCTAAGCCCGGGACCCTAAACCCTAGCCCTAAACCCTAAACCCTAAACCCTAAACCCTAAACCCTAAACCCTAAACCCTAAACCCTAAACCCTAAACCCTAAACCCCAAACCCTAAACCTTATGAACCCCAGAGAGCCCTGAGCCGATCAGCCAGGCGGCCATTTGCAAACCTCGCTGCGGCCTCCGGGGATTCCACTATGAGGGCGGTTTAGGGCTTAGGGTTTAGGGTTTAGGGTTTAGGGTTTAGGGTTTAGGGTTTAGGGTTTAGGGTTTAGGGTTCAGGGTTTAGGGTTTAGGGTTTAGGGTTTAGCCCTTGGCATCCAAAGCATGCAAAATATTGCATGCATTTGCGTACCTGTGCAATTTTTGCCTACAGAGGCCCGTTCCTGGGCAACGTTAGCAAAATTTGCATACAGGAGGTTCGAGGCTAGGTTCCATGGAATTGGAAGGTTGCAGAATCACGCGAAATCACGCAAAATCACGCGGAATTCCGTCAACGTTTCGAGATTTTATAGGGGACCCAACACGAAATCACGCAAAATCACGCAGAATCACGCAGAATCACGAGGAATCCCGTGAAATCCCATCGACTTAATTGAGCGCTGTCAAATTTTGCATACATGAGCGACGTTGGCAAAATTTGCATACATTGCAATGTTTGCCTTATTTGCATACACGGACGCCCGGGGTAGGGTTTAGGGTTTAGGGTTTAGGGTTTAGGGTTTAGGGTTTAGGGTTTAGGGTTTAGGGTTTAGGGTTTAGGGTTTAGGGTTTAGGGTTTAGGGTTTAGGGCTATTGGGGATAGATGGTCCTATTTGCATTACGTCGCCCCCAATCTTGAGGCAGCGTCACATCACTGGGGCAGGCCTCTGGGGCAACGTTGGTGGATTTCTGGGTTTGGGAGAGTTCCAGCAGCCCCGCCACACCTTCTCAGCAAGACGCGCAATTGGCTCAACATTGTAAACCCTCAACCCGAAACCCGAAACCCTAAGCCCTAAACCCTAAACCCTAAACCCTAAACCCTAAACCCCAAGTCCAACCCTAAACTCGAAAACCGAAAAGAACTCTGAATGCCGCACTCCGCGCCTCCGCCCGTGTCTTCACAGGCATCCTCGCAGGGCTGTTTAGGGTTTAGGGTTTAGGGTTTAGGGTTTAGGGTTTAGGGTTTAGGGTTTAGGGTTTAGGGTTTAGGCTTTAGGGTTAGTGTTTAGTGTTTAGGGTTTAGGGTTTAGGGTTTAGTAGGGTTTAGGGCTTAGGGTTTAGTAGGGTTTAGGGTTTAGGATTTGGGAGAGTGAGGATCGAGGAGCGCAGCAAGTAGCTACTTCTTTAGTAGGGCAGGCTTAAGGCACCGATGAGTCCATTTTGTACCTACGTGCTACGTCCTCCGACCCTCCTAAGCCCCAAAAACCAGATGGAGACTGAGCATTTGCGAGCTGGGTCGGCCTCCTTACACCCTAAACCCTAACCCTAAACCCTAAACCCTAAACCCCGAAACCCGAACCCCACACCATCTCATGGCCGTCCTCGGCAGTAATCGGCTCCGCATTGGTGTTGCAGCCGCACCAAATCTCATTGCCTCTTGCGGTTTAGGGTTTAGGGTTTATTGTTTAAGGTTTAGGGCTGCTTCTGGGACGCTGAAGCGCTCAAGGATTCCCCAGCAACCTAGGGACCGTTTAGGGTTCAAGGGTTTAGGGGTTTAGGAACCAGGGTGCACTTTCTTTGCTTCATGTAGTTGCCTATCCCCCTTAAACGGGAGTAGGGAGCCCGCCGGGACGTGTAATAAGGAATAGGTATACACGCAACCTTAAACACACAACCCCACCTCCAAAACGCGAACTCCGGAGTAAGGGACATCCTTCCCCTAAGGAACCTCGAAGGAAAGGCCAGGGCACGACCTCTAGGAGGAAAAAGGGTCCCGCAAGAGTTGAGTACTCTATCAACCCTGTCACCTAAACCCCAAACCCCAAACCCTGAACCCCAAACCCTGAACCCTGAACCCTGAACCCTGAACCCTAAACCCTACACCCTAAACCCTAAACCCTAAACCCTAAACTCGAGTCAAGTTTTCCGGCCATTCTGGATCCCCGTGACTGCTTGGGGGGGGGGGGGGGGGGTAAGCCAAGTCACTCTCAGCCTTTGCTAACCTACATAAAGCCAAGTTGCTTCCAGGATTTTGTTCAAACAGAGGGCTTCAGGTTTAGGGTTTAGGGTTTAGGGTTTAAGGTTTAGGGTTTGGGTCCTGGTTGGAGATCTACTATCTAGATTCTCCCAGCGGTCTGAGGAAGAAATGAAGGCCCAAAAACACATTTTGTGGAAGATGTTGTGGGCTGGGGTGTTTTGCGCATCCTGTAGAATCTGCAGTTTTGCTCGGGAGTAGCTAAAAACGGTATTCCCCAAAGTCGGGGTTTCCCCCTCCCAAGAGAATGTAACAATATAACCCTTACTGTAAGACCCCATAAATAAGAAGGAGGAAGGGTGCCGACACGGCCAAAAAGCACAAAGAGCTAGGCCGTAGACCTTCAACCCGAAACCCTGAACTCTGAGCCCTAGGTTAAGAAATCGACCATGTGAGTAGTTTTTGGTAGGGTTTGCTCTCGCCGCCGTGGAAAGGTGGTCGAGTTTGGCATCTTGCGATGGGGGGGGGGGGGGGGGGGGGGGGGTGGGGTTGTTTAGGGATTAGGGGTTAGGGTTCAGGGTTCGGGTTAAGGGTTTAGGGTTTAGGGTTTAGGGTTTCGGGTTTCAGGTTGAGGGTTTAGGGGTTTAGGGTCGTCCCTTGTTGGAAACGCCAGGGCATTTACAGCTTTTTTGCTGTTGGGCCTGGTCACTGGATCTTGGCACACACCGTGTGTGTGTTGCCGGAAAGTATTTTTTTTGCGTTTTTTTTACGTGTTGCCAAAACCCCACTTCTTGTCTTTTTAGTTCTACTAAAGTTCCACGGCGGCGCGAGCAAACGCTGTCCAGCTATTGCTTCCTCTGGTCTCTGCGCACTTTGTTGGTTTAGAGTTTAGGGTTAAGGGTTCGGGGGTTGAGATTTCGATTTAACTGAGCGGTTTTGAGGAGATCCTCAGGGGGATCCACCAGTACTAAACCCTGAAAGCCCGCCTTTCTTTGCATTCTTCCGCGCTTTGCACGCCTGAGGCAAAGGGTGGGGGACTTTCCTGGGCTTTCCTCCTAGATTGGGTGCAAGTATTGGGCTTTTTGAGTCGAGGATTGTGGATTTAGGCAGTTTCTGGTGTGCAGGGTTTAGAGCTTCAGGACTTGGGTTTGGAGGGTAGGTAGGTTTTGGAGAAACCTCGAAGGGAACCCCTTTTTGGCTTCCTGCGGCCCAAAACCCTAAACCCTAAATCCTAAACCCTTAACCCCAACCCTAGAAATCTGGGACTGAGGGCTATAAGTTTCACCCCTCAACCCACTGAGCTCCACACCCTGAGGCCGAAAGGGGCCTATAGGGCATTGGATTGAGGTTTAGGGTTTAGGGTTTAGGGTTTAGGGTTTAGGGTCTAGGGTTTAGGGTTTAGGGGTTCAGGGTTTTTTTTGCAAAATGGGACGCCTTCCTTCCTAGGACCCTCTCCAACGGGTTTTAGGACTGTTGGGCTTAGGGGTTTGGGCGCCAAAAACCACTTGAGCCCTAAACCCCAAACTACGTAACCCTAAACCCGAAATCCTGAATCCTAAACCCTACGTAAGCCCTTAACCCTAAACCTCTTCTGCCCTATGAGAAGTCCTCAGCCCTAGGGGTAGATGGCGCCTGCTTCGTCGGTGCCTTGGCCTGCGCAGTGGCTTCAGCTTGGGCATTAGGGTTTAGGGTTTAGGGTTTAGGGACTAGGGATTAGGGATTAGGGTTTAGGTTTGAGGTTTAGGGTTTAGGGTTTAGGGTTTAGGGTTTAGGGTTTAGGGTTTAGGGTTCGGGTTTAGGGTTTAGGAATTAGGGTTTCGGGTTTAGGGTTTAGGTTATCGGGTTTAGGGTTTAGGGTTGAGGGCTTCAGGGGTTTAGGGTTTCGAGCTTCGGGCTTAGGGTTTACTGCTCGGGGTTTAGGGTTTACGTCTTATGGCATTCCAACTTCTTATGCTCTCGCAGGTGGGATGCTCGTAGGGAAGACTTACCCTAAACCCTAAACCCCTTAATTGCCCTAAACCCTCAACCCCTCAACCCCGAAACCCTAAACCCCAAACCCTGAAACCCCAAACCCCTCAACCCCGAAACCCTAAACCCCAAACCCCGAAACCCTAAGCCCTAAACCCCGAAACCCTAAACCCCAAACCCTAAACCCCAACCCCTAGACCTAAACATTTCTGAGGGTGGTCGGACTGGGCCTTGCCCGACTCAGCCGCTCTTGCCTTCGACTTTGTGTTGCTTCCCTTGGCTGGCGGTAGGGTTTAGGGTTTAGGGTTTAGGGTTTAGGGTTTAGGGTTTGGGGTTGAGGGGTTGAGGGGTTGAGGGGTTGAGGGGTTGAGGGGTTGAGGGGTTGAGGGGTTGAGGGGTTGAGGGGTTGAGGGGTTGAGGGGTTGAGGGTCACGGTATATGCTGAACCCTGAACCCCAAACAGGCTTTGGGGGGTTCAGGGTGGAAAGAGCATGTGACGAAACCCACTTAACCCACAAAAGCAACCCAGAAACGAAGTACTAGTTAGCGGTTTAGGGTAAGGGTTTAGGATTTAGGGTCTTAGGTTTCGCTGCGATGCTACATACCGGAGAAGACACGTAGGTTTTTTTAGCTTTCAGCCCACACTGCGACACACACTTTCACACGTTTGCAGACACCCGGAGGCTTTGCAGGTACCTAAGAGACTTAAAAGAGACCTAAAGGAGACTTAAAAGAAACTTAAAAGAGACTGAAAAGAGACTTTGCAGATACTAAGAGACTTGAAAGGACATTCGACAGTTGCTCGTTCTGGCTGGCCTGGTAAAATGTTAAGCAACATTTCGGGTGCCTCATGAAGGCCCTAAATTGCAATCTTGAAGAACCTAGGAAGAGATCAAAGGGTTTCCTACAAACCCCCAAAACCCCTGAAACCATTAACCCCAAATCCTAAACTCTAAACCTTAAAACCCTAAGCCCTTAACCCAAGACCCTTAAACCTCTAAACCCCAAACCCTAGTAAGCCTAACCCCTCCCCCCCCCCCCCCCCCCCCAACCCTCAACCCTAAACCCCAAGCCTAGACCCTAAACCCTAAGCTCTGACCTCTAAACCCCAACCCTCAAGAAGCTTCTGCAGTCAAGCAGCCGAGGACTCGGAGCCTTCTTCAGCGCCTTCCTCCGCCTCGCGGCCACGGGGGCTGAGGTTCAGGATTTAGGGTTTAGGGTTTAGGGTTGAGGGTTTAGGGTTTAGGGGTTAGGGTTTAGGGCTCAGGGTTTAGGGTTCCGGGTTTAGGATTTCGAGCGTCTTGGGCTTATCTGAGGTTTGTGTAGGGTTTTGGGCTTACATAAGGTTTGTAGTTGTAGGATGTTTGCAGGTTTTTTTTGTTGCGCTTCTGTAAGGTTCATTACAGGCTTTGTGTGCCCTAGGGTGAATGTGGGTTTTGGAGTTCACAGTTTGGGATTATACTGGGACAAGGGTTGAGTGTGAAGGTTCCCCCCGCTATTGCAGGGTTAGGTTTCAGGAGTTTAGGAGTTTAGGAGGTTCGGAGGTACGGGTTAAGGTTTAGGACTGAGAGTTGAGAGTTCTCAAGCCTAACTACTTGCTCAAGCTATGGCTCGATGGGTTTGGGGCGGTTTGGGGTTTCGCGCAGGCTCCTGTAACGACCTTCATCTCACAGTGTCACAGGCTAACGACTACAGGCCTCCAAACCCCTTTAAGCCTAAACCTTAGACCCTAAACCCTAAACCGTAACCCCCTATAGCTCAAGTCCCCTGAGCCCTCAAATACTTCGCGGGACCTTCACCTCAGGAATCATCTGCCTTCTCATAAGGGAACCTGACATCCTGCCCCTGCACCCTGAACCCTAGTCCTAAACCGACCCTACACCCTAAACCCTAAATCCTACACCCGGTACTACACCCTAACCCCTAAACACCAAACCGTAACCCTTAACCCTAGACCCTAAACCCTAAACCCTAACCTCATCATCCTCATCATCCTCATCCTCATAGAGCTCATCCTCGTCTTCGTCCTCGTCCTCGTCTTCGTCATCTTCCCCCTTCGAGCCTTGGGGTTCAGGGTTCAGGAGGTTTAGGGTTTAGGGTTTAGGGTTGAGGGTTGAGGGTTTGAGGTTCGGGGTTCGGGGTTTGGGGGCTTAGAGGCTTAGGGTTTGGGGTTTAGGGTTGGGGGATGTAGGCGGGGGCTGAGGACTTGTTATAAGGCAGAAGAGGCTTAGGGTTTGGGGTTTCGGGTTTGGGGGTTTAGGGGTTTAGGGGTTGGGGATTTAGGGTTTAGGTTTAGGGTTCGTTTTTTTGAGGGCTAAGGGCGAGTTAGGGTTCAGGGCTTGAAGGTTTAGGGTTTAGGGTTCGCGGGCTTAGTGCTGTCAAGGCTTTAGGGTCTTTGGGCTTTAGGGCTGTGGGGGTTTCAGGGCTTTAGGGCTTTTGGGGTTTTAGGGTTTAGGGCTTTAGGGGTGTAGGGGGCTTTACGGTTATCAGGGTTTAGTGGCTTTAGGGGTAGGCTTTAGGGCTTTGGGGGTTCAGGCTTGAGGAGTTTCGGGGTTGAGCCGCACAGTCGGTATCGGCTGACTCCAAGTGCGTGCGCTACCCAATCGCAACTCGCCACGAGGACCGGCCGCAAACTTAAACTCCGAACCCGAATTCCACAAAAGGCAAAAGGCTACCCAAAAACTCTCAAAACCCCCCCCCCCCCCCAAACTCCATTCGTTGGTCTAGTCTTGGTCCCACGGCAACCTCAACAAAGAAAGGCTTGCGAGTTCAGGGCCCCTCAACTCTGAACCCCTGCTTTGGCTTTGGCCAGAGTGCTTAAGAGAGTCCCACCCTGTACGAAAGGATAACAAGGCCCAATCGAGGTTGCATAAACACAAAACCTGCATTCAACACCCTTGAACCCCGGAAACCCCCCAAGCTCCTAGGCCATAAGGCCTAAACCACCCGCAAGGCCCTTAAACCCCAAGCCTTTAAACCCTAAACCCCAAGCCCCCAACCCTAAACCCTAAACCCAAAACCCAAAACCCAAAAGCCAAAACCCTAAACCCTAAACCCTAAACCCTAAACCCTAAACCCTAAACCCTAAACCTACGCCAGCCCTCAAAAAAGTGACTCTGGGGAAGTTGCCCTTGGAGTTGTTGAGATCCTTCAGATCCGCATCCAAAATGCCCTGGAACTCTCCCATGTGCTCCCTGAGCATGGGTCAGGTTTAGGGTTTAGGGTTTAGGGTTTAGGGGTTTAGGGGTTTAGGGGTTCAGGGGTTTAGGGGTTTAGGGGTTTAGGGGTTCAGGGGTTTAGGGGTTTAGGGGTTCAGGGGTTTAGGGGCTTAGGGGCTTAGGGATTTAGGGGCTTAGGGGCTTAGGGGTATAGGGGTTCAGGGGTTCAGGGGTTCAGGGGTTTAGGGGTTTAGGGGTTTAGGGGTTTAGGGGTTTTGGGGTTTAGGGGTTTAGGGGTTCAGGGGTTTAGGGGCTTAGGGGTTTAGGGGTTTCCCAGACCCCAGTAGACCCCGGCTGAAGGAACCTGTCCCTTAATCATGCTCTCAATTCACAAAGTATCGGAAACCTCTTGGCTCAAGAAAAGGTCGAGGGCTTCAGGCTAACATGTCGCTAGGAGCAAGAGGGGCTTAGGCTTCGATTTAGGGTTTAGGGCTACCCCAAGCCCCCAGCCCTTAGCCCGAAACCCTAAGCACCCAGCTTAGATGGTAGGCCCTGAGCCCTGAAACTTTGTGTATGGCTTTGGGCTTAGGGCTTACCCTAAACCCTAAAGCCTTAAACCCTTAAACCCTTAAACCCCTAAACCCTAAACCCTAAACCCTCAAACCCTAAACCCTAAACCCTAAACCCTAAGGGCTCAGGGCCTAGGCTTGGATCTTGTCGGGTTCAGGGCTTAGCAGGGTTCCGGCTTTCGTGCTCACGTAGTTTCATGGCACTCTTCCTTGGGCCCCTGAAGGTTGAGCCCTAAACCCTAAACCCTAAACCCTAAACCCTAAACCCCAGGTTGAGCCCTTGGGCCCCTGAAGGTTGAGCCCTTGGGCCTGGGGACCTCCAAGGGACCAGAAGGGCCTCATTCGGAGTATATGAAGGGCCACCTTCAGGGGTGCACGCTCGGGGGTCCGAGCCTAAACCCTAAACCCTAAACCCTAAACCCTAAACCCTAAACCCTAAACCCTAAACCCTAAACCCTAAACCCTAAACCCTAAACCCTAAACCCTAAACCCTAAACCCTAAACCCTAAACCCTTGCTCGTGCTCAAGTAGCTTGTTATGCCAAGGCTCCCGTGCTTCTTCTTCAGCGCGCTGCGCATCTTATGGATGAGCCGGTGCTGCTTCCTCTCACCCTGGTCTAAGTTGTGCATGCTCTTCTCGTACTTCTCCTGCTGCTGAAAGGCCCTAAGCCCCTACGCCCGCAAGCCTTGAAGCCCTGAAGCCCTAAGCTCCCCCGAGCCCTAAGCCCTATGTATACACCCTAAATCCAAATAAGCTCCCTACTCCATAAGGGAAGATGAGGACCATCCCAGGGCCTGCCTACACCCCAAACCCAAAAACCTCAAATCCCAAAACTCGTAAACCCTGGAACCCTAAGCCCCTGTGAGCATTTTAAGCCCTAATATCCTAGACCCCCTCCCCCCACAAAAAGGCCACAGTTCCCAGGGCAACGTGGAATTCTAAGATATAGGCCCTCTCGGTAACTGCAACTTCCGTAGAATGATACCACGCATTTCAACTGCACGCTGCTCAATGAACCGAAGCTTGTGCTTGAAATTGGCAAGGCACCCTGCGCCCTAAACCCAACCCCAAACCCTAAACCTCAAACCCTAAACCCTAAACCCCAAATCCTAAACCCTGCTGTGCAGAAACCTCACATGTCGCCCAAGCCCTACCGAGCCCCACCCAGAACTGCATAGCGACAAAAAAGGCTCATGACTTCTGTGTGCATGTACTTGTGTATGTGCTGTTTTGAATAAAGCTATTCACAGGGGCTTCTGTATATGATTATCTACGCTTCAATCTTCCGTAGCATCCTCATTAACAACGCTATCCTTCTCTTTAGTACCCTCATACTCTCCGTACGGCCGTTAACCCTAAAACCTCAAACCCTCACACCCTCAAACCACCTAAACCCTAAACCCTAAACCCTAAACCCTAAACCCTAAACCCTAAACCCTAAACCCTAAACCCTAAACCCTAAATTCCCCATTCTTACCCATCGGAGAATCCTTGCGTTGGAGGTAGACATCGGTCGCGTCTATCAAGGGGCCTTTGACCTCCGAGTCGTGGGGTTTAGGGTTTAGGGTTTAAGGGTTTAAGGGTTTAAGGGTTTAAGGGTTTAAGGGTTTAAGGGTTTAAGGGTTTAAGGGTTTAAGGGTTTAGAAGGGTTCAGGGTTTAAGGGTTAAGGGTAAGGGTTACGGGTTTAGGGTTTGGACAAGGGCTTAGGGCTTCGAGTTTAGGGTTACCCCACCCAGAAGATAAGAAGAAGGATCCTAATTCATGAAGAGTATTTGTGGAATCTTCGTCGTTGTGAGAATGCCCAGTGTGTTTCACACAATCACCAGCGATGATGGCGTTTTTGAGGGTCTGAAAACCTCAGAGACTACAAAAAAAGAGTAGTTTCAAGATTCCCTCAGGTTTATATGAACATATACTAGGTGTTTCATATTCCCTTGGGTTTATATAAGCAAAATGGCGTAAGGAAACTAATCGCATCCCCTTATTATTAAACGGGGGGCTCCCCCCCCCCCCCCCAATGGAAACTCGAAATGTGCTTTTAATATTAGGGGGGAGGTGTTTTATCCAAATGTCGTGTTTGGGGTCCAAAGGGTTTAGGGTCTAGGGTTCAGGGTTTGGAGGGTTTCAGTCATCCATGACTCTTGAACCCTCTGAGCGTAGAGAGGGAGAGAGGGAGAGAGAGAGAGGGAGAGAGAGAGAGAGAGAGAGGGAGAGCTCCACTCAGGCAGCACAGAAAGGCTCAGACAGAGGCTTTGCAGCCACTCACTCACACACACCTACCCACTCACTCACTCAAGTCACTCAAGTCACTCAAGTCACCCAAGTCACACAGACAGACACAAGACTTCAACACAGGTAATTAGCCTAGAGACTGCCAACCGGTTCACAGCAATGGCTAAACCCTAAACCCTTAAAGCAACACAGACCGGCAGGCATGATCTGTCGTTAGATCCTATGCGTAGAGGTAGGCTGTGGAGAGACAGGCTCACAGACAGCTCACGGACGGCTAAGTGCTGCAAAAGGACTGGGAGGGAAGGGAGGGAAGGGACCCTAAACCCTAAACTCTAAAAATACTATACCCGAACGCCCCAAAATGCCGAAACCTTTTTGGGGTGCTTCGAGCTGCAAGGAAAAACAGAGTCTAGGGTCCAGAGTTTAGGGTTTGAGCTGAAACCTACATCGAAAGCCTAAGCCGGAAACTGTTTGGGGCGCAGGAAGGTGATCCTGAAACAGTGCCCAGCCTTTAGGTCTTAATGGAGGAGTTTCGAAGGAAACTTCAGCCCTAACACACTCAAAAAGGGGGTACTACTGGGCGACGCAAACCTGAACCCTGAAGGTCCTAAACCCTACAAGCCCTAAACCCTGAACCCTAAGACCACTCGGATCCCTTAACCCGCCATGACACGCAATGTCCCTCCGGGCCTGGGCCTGATAGTTGCGGCTGGCTTTGAGGAACGCCTCCGTCCTGCGGCAGTCGGTGGGGTTTTGGTTCGGGTTTGGGGTTTGGGGGTTAGAGTTGCGGGTTTAGGGTTGAAATAGGCTTCGGATGTAGGTTTGGGGGCTCTCAACTTTGTGCCGAAACAACACCCGAAACTTGTGGGCTTCAAGTACATCCTGGGTGTGTTGACCCTGAGGCAGTAGGGAACCCTACACCCTAAACCCTCAAGCCTAAACCCTAAACCCTAAAGAGCACGAGGAAGTATTTTATATTGTTCCATCTGGGATTTCCCGAGTCGATTGGAGATTTTGTGTGTGATGATCTGTTTTGGATACAAGGCCTGGAAAAAACAAAGCAAAAAACAATCCAACCCCATAGAAACCCTACACCAGGCCCTCTCAACCCCATCGACGCCAAAATCCTAACACCTACGCCCGAAACCCCATTAAAAACAAAAAAAAAACTGAACCCCAAAACCGCAAGTCCTCGAGTGCAGCGCAGAGTACGCGATAGAGCCGTTTGCCACCGAGTGGTTGCCTTTGCTCTCAGCTTTTTTTGAGGCAAAAACTGGGCCCCCCCAATCCTAAGCCCTAAGTTTAACCCTCAACCCTTCAGTTTGAAGTTGGGGTCTTCCTGGGGCCCTATTTGCCTACAGTTTAGTAGTAAGTACTGTACCCCGAAGTTCGTAGGTCAAGCCTGAAAAGCGTATGTAAAAAGGGTCCGATCCCAGGTAGGCTTTAGGGCTTGGGGTTTATCCCTCAATGCACTTGTACTTCCAGGACCTCTCTGATCATAGGGTTTAGAGTTTGGGTTTAGGGGTTAGGGGTTAGGGTTTAGGGTTTAGGGTTTAGGGGGTTCTCTACCCCCCTTTTGTATTACACCCCTAGGTTCAGCGTAATTATCCCTAAATACCCTCCTGAGAGCCATAATGTTGCACCCGCAATTCTAGGGGACGCTATTACGAAAAAGTTTTGGGGATTTTGGCCCTTTTTTTGGGGGTACACTATAATGAAAAGTTTTCCGGCCGTGACTGTTTTTTTGTATGGTTTTTGAGGTTCAAGTTCTTAGTTTGAGATCTGGCTCCCCTCCTTGACCCCTTCCCTGCCTGACTTTTTGGGAATGTTTCTTTCAGGGGCCTCGACAGTTTGGGGAGGGGGGGGGCGGGGGGGGGGGGGGGGGGGGGGGGGGGGCGGGGGGGCGGGGGCGGGGCGGGGGGACATGGGGCCCCAAACCCGAAACCATTATGCATTCCCTTGGACCTAAACCCTAAACCCAATCCAGACCCTGAACCCTAAACCCTGTTGCCGGAACCTTAACCCAAACCCAAACCCCAAAGCCCAAAGCCCAAAGCCCAAAGCCCAAAGCCCCAAGCCCCAAGCCCCAAGCCCCAAGCCCCAAGCCCCAAGCCCCAAGCCCCAAGCCCCAAGCCCTAAACCCTAAACCCTAAACCCTAAACCCTAAACCCTAAACCCTAAACCCTAACCCTAAACCCGAAACCCTAAACCCTAAACCCTAAACCCTAAACCCTAAACCCTAAACCCTTAAGGTTATTTGGGCCTTCGGGCTTCGGGCAGTGAAGCCGACAAGGTGCTCCCATCTTTCAGCAGCATCGCAGGCCTCGCATGCCAGCGGTTTAGGGTTTAGGGTTTAGGGTTTAGGGTTTAGGGTTTAGGGTTTCGGGTTTGGGGTTTAGGGTTTCGGGTGTCGGGTTTAGGGTTTGGGGCTCTTCGTATTGTGGCTATGTTTTGGGGTCACTTTGGGTATGATTATACAGTATACATATACGCCTGTTTTTTTCTTTTCATTTCTTTTATTTGCTGTTCTTTCTTCATTTTTTTTTTTGGGGGGGGTTGGTGGTTGGGGGTTTCTGTTGGGCGCTTTTTGGAAGGGCTGCTTTAAACCCAAGGGTTCCAGGGGGGCAAACAGCTTCGGAGCCTAAACCCTAAACCCTGCGTCGCCAAACGCTCGGGGAACCTCACCCTACGAGCGGCGCCCTTAACCCTAAACCCTAAACCCTAAACCCTAAACCCTAAACCCTAAACCCTAAACCCTAAACCCTAAACGGACTGTGGTCCAAGAAGATGGCTTGTGTCAGGGCTGAGGTTCAACGCCTTTTCTGGCCTGACATACTTTGACAACGGGAGCCCAACGATCTAAACAGCCGAGCAGGAGGTTGGGAGCCCGAAGATCTAAACAGTCTAGTAAGAGGTAAGACGTGGTAGGAACTCGGAAGGGTTGAGGGTACAGGCTCGACATCCCGACCTTTCTACGCCTCTCCGATGAACCAGGAAAAACACCCGAAACCTTGGATGTGATCAGAGGCTTTTGATGGCCCTGCCCGGCCCGGTGTCTAGCGAAGGGACTGTTCAGGAATCGGTCGAGCCGACAGCCACGAACGTTGGAGATCCACCAACGCACAAGGGACTTCAAGGTAGCAGGTAAGCCGGTCTCAAAAACAGCAAAGATCACCTGCCATGGCTCCCGCTGCAATATCTGAGCGTCGCAAGCCATCCTGCGTAGCTCGCTGATGGGCTGCAGGCGCACGACGCTATCCTGCAATGGGTCTGTGACTTTTCGTGCCTGGAGGCACCTGGCGACCTCCTTGTAGGTCTTAACTTGTTCTCGGTGCTTTGCCGTCCAAGGCCCGCGCTGGCACCCCGACATGTTCCACCACGTCATGGAAGCCTCCCAGTACTCCATCGACAGCTCAAATATCTCGAGGCGCACGCTCAGGCCATCGACGTCATCTGCTGGTTGCATCGTCAGAAGTT
>CAJNDS010001035.1:255000-265000 GCA_905221605.1 Symbiodinium natans
TGAGCTTCCAGGAACTCCCGTGCTCGATCGCGGATGTTTGCCAAGTTCATGTTGGCGCCAGCTTCAACCAGCAAGCGTGCAATCTCCAAGTGGCCCTTGCCACACGCAAACAAGAGAGCTGTCCTGCCACGATCGTCCCTCAAATCCGTCTCAGCACCAGCTTCAACCAGCAAGCGGGCAATCTGCGCGTGGCCTTTGTCACATGCCAGCATGAGAGCTGTCCGGCTATCTCTGCTCCAGCAATCTCCGCTTACAAAGTCCTTGTTGGCACCAGCTTCCACCAGCAAGCGCGAAATCTCCACATTGCCATTGTCACACGCAAATATCAGAGCTGTCCTGCCATACTCGTCCACCACGTCCATGTCAGCACCAGCTTCGACCAGCAAGCGGGCAATCTGCACGTGGCCTTTCTCGCAGGCCATCATGAGAGCTGTCCGGCCATCTCTGCTCCAGCCACCTCCATTTGCGAAGTCCTTGTTGGCACCAGCTTCCACCAGCAAGCGCGAAATCTCCTCATGGCCATTGTCACACGCAAACATGAGAGCTGTCCCGCCATACTCGTCCCTCAAGTCCATGTCAGCACCAGCTTCCACCAGCAAGCGGACAATCTGCGCGTGACCTTTGTCACATGCCATCATGAGAGCTGTCCGGGGATTGCTCCAGACATCTCCATCCTTGTCGGCACCAGCTCCAAGCAAAAAGCGCGCAGTCTCCAAGTGGCCATTGGCACATGCGAGCATGAGAGCTGTCTTGCCATCTGGGGCTACCCAGTCCTTGTCAGCACCAGCCTTCACAAGCGAGCGGGCAACCTCAGTGAGGCCCATGGAGGCGGCATGCATGAGCTCCTTGATAACTGCCATGTCGGCAGCCATTGTCTCCGACAAGGAGGCTTTGAGCAACAGCTGCAGCTCCAATGACTCCTCCAGCATCGCGGTATCCTCCAGCCGAGTGCTGCCATGAAGAAGCTCTTGGAGGCACACAGGAAAGCCGTGCAACTCACGAAGGTGAAGCTTCAGTGCAGCCGCGTCCCTCAACTCCTTCTGCTCCAGGTCCTCTGCAGTCAAGGAGGCCAGCTCGTCGCCGGAAATCCCCCAAACGCGGAGCATCTTTAGGTCACAACGCGGACGCCTTGATCTGGACCATTGCATGGGGCCCGGAGAACAACTCGGGGACACTCTGACTCCAGGCAGGCCCAAAAAGACAAGAAGCGCGCCGCGGATTACTTCAAGCTGAAGGTTTAGGGCTTCTAGGCATAGGGTGTAAGAGGGATTGGGGCTGAGGTTTTCAGTTGAAACAGTTGCAAGATGAGGGTATCGGCTCTATGAACTACACCAGGGTTTCAGGCCTCTTGGAGTTCATATTAGGCTTTTGGGTTGTTTTTGGCAGTTGTAAGGCCTTATTAGGTTTTTGTTTAAGGCTGTAGGCTTTCTTTTGGGGGGGGCTAAGGCTTTTTGGTTTTAGCAAATCTCGGACCGGTCCAACCCTCAACCCTGAACCCCCTAAATGGTCTGGTCTAATCTTGGTATACTAACAGTCCTTAACAGGGATTCTAGTGCCCCCTATTATACTCCCTATTGGCCCTGTTGAGGACTGTTCGTATATGGGTGAATATCCCAAGTCTAAGCTTGTCTTCCGGCATGCCGACCTCGGTGGTTTTCCCGTCTCTTCGGCGCTTACCATGAGGAAATTCGAGGTCAGGGTTTCCGGGTAGTTACTTGGCTTGCCTGCAAATTTTCATTCTTCAACCCTGCGCCGTTTTAACTGAATAGGATTGACAAGTTAGGAGCGAAGCTGAAAGAAGTAGCCAGTTTCAGCTTCAGGGGTTTTTCAGGATTAGGGCTTAGAATGTGAACTTCATGTGCGAGGCAGAGGCTAGAAAACATGCCGGATGTCACTTGCGGCTTGCAATCCTAAGAGTTCCGGATTTAGGGCTTAGGGTTGAGGTTTTAGGGTTTAGGGGGTTGGGTTTAAGGCTTGGGGCTTTGTGTTAGGATGTAGGGTTTTGAAGGTTAAGGCCTCGTGCTCAGGGCTAACCCCAAACCCTCAACCCCAAACCCGCAGTGATGTCCTAGATCCACAGGTAAAACATGTAAAGTGAGCGGTTTGGGGCTTTGGGTGTACGGCTTTCGGGTTTCAAGGTTTTGGGTTTAGGGCTAGCGAACAAAAGCCAAGAAGTGAGCAGCGAAGCGACGCGCACTTTGGGGAGTTTGCGTTTTTCAGGGCAAATGGAAGTTCTATAAGGCCCCGTTATACCGAATTATAGTATTACCTGGAGCACCAATGAGTCAAAGCACGCCAAAACACACTGAAACTAGACTACTTTATGGCCGCCCTTTTCCGTCCTTTAGAATGCGCCCACATACTACATTAACAGAAATTGCAGGGGCGAAACAATCTAATCGAATACAGTCGCGGACATCAGGGAAAAGTAAAAGACACTCGGCCCTCGACCCCAAGCCCGCTGGGGTGTACTTGGAGGTTCATGGGCACTTATCACCCCAATTATAACTGTACTTCTAAAACTCCCAAGTTCCCTAAGTAGGTTATAAGAAGACTTATAAGTTGGGTCATAAGTACCCCTGAACCTCCAAGTAGGGGTTAGGGTTTATAGGGTTCCGGGTTTGGGGTGTCGGGCTTCGGGTTCCTCAACCCCAAGCACTCAAGCATAACATCCCCCCCCCAACCCCCCCAAGCGCGCCAGAAGCCATCTCAGATGCCAACACCGCCAAGGCTGAACCATGCTCCCCTGACAGGCTTGAAGTCGCAGGCGATGCCAAGGGCACCCTAAACCCTAAACCCTAAATCTTAAACCCTAAACCCTAAACTTTAAACCCTAAATTCTAAATTTTAAACCCTTGGGGATTCGGGGTGTCTAAAGGGGTTTGGGGTTTAGGCTTCAAGGCTTATAAGGGCTTCGGGCTTAGGACATAGGGCTTAGGCTGTATTTAAGGGTTTAGGGTTTAGGGTTTAGGCTTTAGGGTTAGGTTCTGGGCAGGAGGTTGCAAGCTCATGGCCGAAGTCGACTCGTACACCCGAGGCCCCCTGAACCCTGAACCTGAACCCTAAACCCTAAAAACCCTAAACACCTTAAAAACCCTAAACACTTTAAAAGCCCTAAAAGCCCTAAAAACCCTAAAAATCTTAAAAACCCTAAAAACCTTAAAAACCCTAAACACCCTAAAAGCCCTAAAAGCCCTAAAAACCCTAAAAACCCTAAAAACCCTAAAAACTTTAAAAACCCTAAACACCCTAAAAGCCCTAAACGCCCTAAAAACCCTAAAAACCCTAAAAACCCTAAAAACCCTAAAAACCCTGAGACCTAAACCCTAGCCTAAACTCTTCCCCCGCCCCAAGCCCCACCCGCTGAAAGCGGTGGAAGAAGGAGAATCCCCAACAGCCGGGAACCCTAAGCTCCAAGGGTTTAGGGTTTAGGGTTTAGGGTTTAGGGTTTTGAAAGGGAACCGTGGGCTGCAAACGAAGATGACTACCTCAGGCCGCAGCGGGACTAGAAACCCCAAAAGCCCTGCACCTCCAAACCGCCTAAACCGCAACGTTTAGGGTTTAGGGTTTAGGGTTTAGGGTTTAGGGTTTAGGGTTTAGGGTTTAGGGTTTAGGGTTTAGGGTTTAGGGTTTAGGGTTTAGGGTTTAGGGTTTAGGGTTCAGGGCCCTAAACTCTAAAACCCTTGAACCCCTAGAACCTGAAACACTAAACCCCTAAATACCCCAAAGCCCTGAACGCAAAACGTCCTTGAAACCCTCAAGCCCTAACACCCAACCCTAGCCTAACCTCTAAACACCTAAAACCCCTAAAACCCCTAAATCCCCTAAAACCCCTAAAACCCCTAAAGCCCCTAAAACCCATTAAAGCCCCTGAACCCTTAAAACCCCTAACCCAAAACCCTAAACCCTAAACCTTAAACCCTAAACAGCAAACCCTAAACCCTAAACAGCAAACCCTAAACCCTAAACCCTAAACCCTAAACCCTAAACCCTAAACCCTAAACCCTAAACCCTAAACCCTAAACCCTAAACCCTAAACCCCAACCGAAGGCCGCCAGGGGGCTTAGGCGCAAGACCCGAGCCGACTTCCCTTCGGAAACACAAGGCCAAGCCTCTCCTGGGATCGGGGTCTTTAGGGTTTAGGGTTGCAAACCCTAGAATAGGGTTTAGGGTTAGCAAAGCGGGGGTCCTGAGGGGTTTAGGGGCTTAAGGGTTTAGGGGTTTTGCTTAAACTGCTTAGAGATTAGGAGGTTCCGGGTTTTAGGGTTTGAAGATGCCTGACCGAGTGCATTTTAGACATCACCATGGGTCTTGAAGAGAGATCTGCCTGAGACCCCGCAAACCCTAGGGTAGCAGTTACTGGATGAAAAATCGGGCTCTGAAGCCCTGGAGGTCTTTAGGATTCTTTAGGGCCCAGGGTTGCTGGGGTTTATTTAGGGTTTAGGGTTTAGGGTTTAGGGTTTAGGGTTTAGGGTTTAGGGTTTAGGGTTTAGGGTTTAGGGTTTAGGGCCGCGGAAACCTGTGCTGCCAAAGAGCCATGAGAGAGGGACAGCCTTGGCAGACCTTTCTGCTAGCGACAGTCGCTGAGCACAAGCGGCAATGGCGGACGACACAGGCGGCAAAGCTAGACAAAGCCATGAGGGGCGTAGGCTGGGGTTTAAAGTTTAGGGTTTAGGGTTTAAGGTTTAAGATTTAGGGCTTAGGGTTTAGGGCTTAGGGCTTAGGGCTTAGGGCTCAGGGTTCAGGGTTAAGCGTTTCGGGTTTTAGGGGCCAGAACAAATCGAGCTCCAAAGTTTAGGGTTTAGGGTCTATAGGACCCAAAGCCATAATAGATCTATAGAGCCTCCACCCTTCGAAGCCTCAGACGTGTTTGCAAAACTGCCAGCAGGAGCCTCTTGCATCTCGCAATACCCCACAGGTAGAAGTAGAGAAATATGCAGAAAGGGCTCACCCTAAACCCTAAACCCTAAACCCTAAATCCTAAACCATTGCTGAAGGCGTGGGATGGTCCCCATATACCAACAGTCCTTGATAGGGACTATAGTACCCCCTATTACAAGCCCTATTAAGGACTCCCTAAACCCTAAACCCTAAACCCAAAACCCTAAACCCTAAACCCTAAACCCTAAACCCAAATGAAGGTGATGAAATCCGCATTTACCTAGGAGCTGTGTCAGGAACCGTGGACTGACCGGGATTCTTGGTTTTCTACCAGCTCCTACTGAGAACCAGAGTTTAAGGTTTAGGGTTTGGGGTTTGGGGTTTGGGGTTTGGGTTTGGGGTTTGGGGTATCGGGTATGGGGTTTCCAGGGTTTATCGGGTCTGGGTTTAAGGCGGACTCAGGGGGGGGGGGGGGGGGGCTTCATAAATGCTAAGTTTGACAAAGGAGGGAACCCTGAGAGCAAGCAGCCCTTAAATCCCAAACCCCAAACCCAAACCCCAAACCCGAAGCCCTAAACCCTAAACCCTGAACCCTAAACTCAAAACCCTAAACCCTAAACACTAAACCCTAAACCCTAAAACCTAAACCCCACACCCTGAACCTTGAACCCTACACCCTAAACCCTATAAACTGTACATCTTACACCCTAAACCCTAAACCTTAAACCCTGAACCCCTCACCCTGAACCCTGAAGCCCGCACCCTAAACCCTACAAACTGCACACCTTAGACCCTAAACCCTAAACCTTAAACCCTGAACCCTACACCCTGAACCCTAAACCCTACACCCTAAACATCCCCACTCGTTCCTACTCGGCTCCCAACGCAGAGAAATGGGAGCCACAGCACGCAGGAGCGGATCGGCACCTGGACCAGACACTCCCTACTTTAGGGTTTAGGGTTTAGGGTTTATGGTATAGGGTTTAGGGTTTAGGGTTTAGGGTTTAGGGTTTAGGAGCTATAATCGGAACCCAGAACCAAAAAAACAAGTTTAAAGCATAGTACTCCAAAACCCAGGGACTCCAACGGCGGGTTTCAGGGGCTTTGGCTTCTGGATGTTCGTGCTTTCGGGTTGAGGGTTAGGGTTTAGGGTTTAGGGTTTAGGGTTTAGGGTTCAGGGTTTAGGTTTTAGGGTTTAGGGTTTAGGGTTGCGGGTTTAGGGTTGAGGGTGGGTCTTGTCCAAGTTGAACCTTTAACCCTCCGAATCATAGTCCGACACATGATCCTCTCAAAACCCAAGTAAGGGAACATAAAGGTATCCCCAGGGTCTAGGTAGAAAAACCCTCAACCCTAAACCCTGAACCCAGTTTGTGGGTTTCTGGCGTTCCAGAGCGAAGCCAAGAGTCTGAGGATTGTTTGTGGGTTTTAGGGGCTTCGGGGTTCAGGGGTTTCCCCAAACCAAAGGGTTTAGGGTTTAGGCTTTCGGGTTTAGGACCCTAAACCCCAAACCCCAAACCCTAGAGGGTCTGGGAGCTTAGGGGTGCAGGCGTTTGGGAGTTCAGGGGGCTGCGGGCTCAGGGATCGTAGCCCTGGCGGTTGGCCAGATCTTCCACGGCTTAGTTCAGGAAGAGAGCGTGAGCTGTAGAGTAAGGGCTTAGGGTAAACCCTAAACCCTAAACCCTAAACCCTAAACCCGACACCCGAAACCCTAAACACTAAACCCTAAACCCTAAGGAACTTGGAGGATGGGGGGGGGACGTAGAATTTAGTTGTTGCGGGATATTGAGTAGGATATGCCGAGTTAGGCTCTCTTCGTATCTACGGGCTAGGTCCTCCGATGCTCCAAGGGTTTAGGGTTTGAGGCTTCGGGTTCAATTCAAGTGCGTATGTGGAAGATCTTGGTGCGGTACATCTATGGCCTAAGCTTGCGCTCGGTCAAGGCCACGGCGATTTCGAGAGTCTTGGGGCAGTTGTTTTGAAACTGTGGTTTGGGATTTCTATTTGAGGTTCGGGCTTGACAACTGAAGGTGTAGGGTCAAGGGTTCCCTGAACCCTCCTTTAAGGCTCCTGACAACCCACACATGCCCAGCACCACCACCAAACTGGGCTCATGACATACATGGCGACCTGATGGTGTGTTGGACATCTTGCTTACTTGGGGCTAGTTTAGGGTTCCTAGGTTGGCCCCTAAAGCCCTCTGAAAAATATTCCTGAATATGATCCTCTTAAACCCAAATAAGGGAAAACACAAAATGTCCCAAGGGCCTACCTAGGTTCAGAGTTTTTGGGTGGAACAACCCGCAGGGGATTATAGGGAGCCTATCTTGCGTACTGGGTTTGAGATTTTAGGGTGTGCAGGTCGTAGGTTGGCAGGTCGTGGGCGGCTGAGGGTTTAGGCTTAGCGTTTGTGAGTTTAGGGGTTAGGGCTTCGGCCTTACTGGGATTCATGATCATAGCCATGCAGCTACCAAAAGCCCTCTACCCTAAACCCTGTAAACCCTAAAGCTCTATAAGGTCTAAACTTTTAATCCCCAAAAGCCTAATTTCCTGCAAAACCTAAAGCCCTGAAGCCCTCCAAGCCGAAACGCTCCCCAGCCCTGTAAATCCAAAACCCAAACCCTGTTTAAGTCCGAAAAGTTCGAAAGCCTGAAAAAGCTCTAACAGCCCTAACCCAAAACCCCAACCGTATAAACCCTAAACCCTGGACTAAGCAACCCTACCTTAAGAACCCCCAAGCTACTTTTTTTGTAGGCCACGAATTTAAAAAGAAAAACCTTATAGAAATCTTAGGCAATCTACAAAAAAGTAGGATTTGGGCTCTTAAGGTAAGCCCTATAGACCATCTCCCAGTATGCAATGTCAAACGGACGCAAGCTGGAAGCCACACCCCTAAGCCCTAAACCCTAAACCCTAAACCCTAAACCCTAAACCCTAGCACTAGCGATTTGTTGCTGCCTGAAGAACAGAAACAGGAAAGATGCATGAGACAATTTACTCGGTTTAGGGTTCAGGTTTAGGGTTTAGAGCGCAATGCTCTCGGACCCACTGAGAAAGAAAAATGTAAAATGCCCCACGGGCCTACCAAGTCACTTTGCTTGTCCCGTGCGAACTCTGGACGTATCCGCTGAGGGTTAGGGTTAGAGTTCAGTGTGCAGCGCATGCGACACGATTTAGCTAGTTCATGGTTGGGATAATCTTGAAAATTTACATGTTCATTCCTTATAGGGGTTAAGTACCCTTAAACATGTAAAATGGTACCCAACTATGACAAAGTTAGGGGCAAGGTTGAGAAAAAACAGTGGTTCTTCAACTGAGCCGAGCACACCGGCGAAGCTGCTACATGCAAGAAGGCACGCCACTGGCTGGGTTTGGGCTTAGACTTAGTTTGGGGTTTAGGGTTTAGGGTTTAGGGTTTAGGGTTTAGGGTTTAGGGTTTAGGGTTTAGGTTAGGACCTCCACTGGGGCAGCTGCCATAGTCATGATGCTATCAATGGCCAGCAGGACAAACATGTCGGAACCTGGCAATGTGGCTTGGGTAGGAGGTAGGAAAGGGTTTAGGGTTTAGGGTTTAGGGTTTAGGGTTTAGGGTTTAGGGTTTAGGGTTTAGGGTTTAGGGTTTAGGGTTTAGGGTTTAGGGTTTAGGGTTTAGGGTTTAGGGTTTGGGGTTAGGGTTTAGGGTTTAGGGTTTAGGGTTTGGGGTTTGGGGTTTAGGGTTTATAAGGTTTAGGGTTTGGGGTTTGGGGTTTATAAGGTTTATAAGCTTTATAAGGTCGAGGGTTTGGGAGGTCAAGGCTTTCTGGAAACAGTCTTACTGCTAAACAAAAGTACGGCCACAGGGGTATGTCCCTGAACCTCACGGCCCGGATGCATAGAAGTTGTATGGGGTTCAAGACGAGCCGCTGATGAATCGTCATGTAGAACGGTGGCAGAAGACATGACAAGACAACATTTTCCATGTACTTAACCGGCCCCGTCTCTTACAATAATCCTTCAAAGAACCCAAAAAAGCTTCCAAAAAGGCCTTCAAGGCCCCAAAAACCCTGCAATGCCTCCCCCCAGTCACAAAGCCCGTACCCAAAACCCGAGAAAACCCTACAAAACTCCCCCTCTACAACTGCTACGAACCCCTCACAAAAGTTCTGAACATCCCTAAACCCTAAACTACCCTAAACCCTAAACCCTAAACCCTGAACCCTAAACCCTAAACCCTAAACCATCACAGCTCCCCGTGAGGTCCCCACCGCTGACATCATGAGACCAGACCAGTCGCGGATCTTGACCGACCTCAAAGAAGCAATCGAAGCAAAGCGGGGGTTTAGGGACTAGGGTTTAGGGTTTGGGGGCTAGGGTTTGGGGTTTAGGGTTTAGGATTTAGGATTTGGGGTTTGGGATTTAGGGTTTGGGGTTTGGGGTTTGGGGATTTAGGGTTTAGGGTTTGGGACCAGCGAGTGCCGAATTCCCCTGAGGTGTTGGTGTGGGGGTTGAGGTTTAGGGTTTGGGCGTTTAAGGGCTGAGAGGTTTTTTAGGGCTTAGGGCTTTTTCGGGCTTAGGGATGTTTTAGAGCGTTGTTTTTCACCCAAGACCTTTTAGGAAGAAAACTCAGAGGCGTTGGCTGAGCACACCTGGCACTGGGTTCGGGGCTTGGGAGCCTAAACCCGAAACCCTAAACCCTAAACCCTAAACCCTAAACCCTGAACCCTAAACCCCAACGAAAGGCTCCAAGCTGTAAACTTCATGCTGGAGGGCTTGGCTTCGGGCCGCAAGTACTCCTTTACCGGTTTAGGGTTTCGGGTTCAGGGTTCAGGGTTCAGGGTTTAGGGTTTAGGGTTTAGGGTTTAGGGTTTAAGGTTTAGGGTTTAGGGTTCAGGGTTAGCGTTCAGAGTTACTGGTGTTGGTCCAGGGTTTAGGGAACTTTGGGGGCTTGCATGCATAGCCATCAGATCGTATCAGTGGTGACGATAATCCCATCGCCCGTAACCCCTCAACCCCAGAAAGGCCAAAACCCAAAAGAGCCGTGAGGCACTTGGCAGAGGCAGCTTCAAGCAGAGTAGCCATAAACAAATATAGGGTTTAGGGTTTAGGGTTTAGGGTTTAGGGTTTAGGGTTTAGGGTTTAGGGT
>CAJNDS010001035.1:270000-327500 GCA_905221605.1 Symbiodinium natans
GGGGGGAAAGTGTCGATTTTGAAGGTGCTGAGTTGCGAAGCAAGGACAAGTGACTTCTGCGTTGGGGGTGTCAAGACTCAGGGCTTGGAGTTTGGGGTTCAGTTCGGGGGCCCGGTTTGGAGTCTGGTGTTTAGGGCATGGGGCTTTGGATTGTGCTTGGAGGATCGAGGCACAATTCTATTCTTTGCGACACTCTACTGTGAACGTAAGTTTTCTGGACAAGAACCCAGCACAAAGGAAATTCTCTAGACAACATAGTGATCCAATTGGTCCCTAAATCCTACACCGTGAACCCCCAAACAATGCCACTTTCTTGGCAAAGTTAGTGTATGGTGCGGGTGCCTCATGCTTATAAAGAAAATGTTCAACGTTTGGAGATGTCAAGAACGTACCGCTCTTTTGGGAAATGCACATAACGACGAGTACCCTAACAGAGACCCCAATTGGGGTTCTCCTACTCAATCACCCTACTTAGGTAGTTCTCGAACATGGAGTACCCCGAAGGCCTCCTATAGAACATGGCACCCCTGGATCAGGACCCTAAAACGGACCGAAATGTAGAGAACTGCCTCTTCATAACTATACTTACTTACTTTCCACAGCCTAAACCCTAGACCTTTCTAAGCCCTAAACCCTAAACCCTAAACCCTAAGCCCTAAGCCCTAAACCCTAAACCCTAAACTGAAGGAATACTGAAATGGGGCGGCGCACAGCCATCCGCACATCGAAGTTCTGGCCGAGAGGGTTCTCCGTTCGTGATGCTTCGCGCCTGGGCGCGAAACTGGGCTAGGGTTTAGGGTTTAGGGTTGAGGGTTTAGGGTTTAGGGTTTAGGGTTCAGGGTTCAGGGTTCAGGGTTCAGGGTTCAGGGTTTAGGGTTTAGGGTTTAGGGTTTAGGGTTTAGGGTTTAGGGTTTTGGGTTTAGGGTTTAGGGTTTAGGGTTTAGGGTTTAGGGTTGAGGCCTTAGGGTTTAGGGTTTAGGGTTTAGGCCTTAGGGCTTAGGGCTTGGTCCCTTAATGGGGCCCCTTACCTTCTCTAAGTCTGAAGCATGGGTCCCTGGGCTTTATAGGGTATAAGGAAGCTTCCCGAATGAAGAGCCCATGTTAAGGGACCATGTAGCTACCCGAAGAGGGGGGGAACCCAGAACAACAAAAAAGCATTAAAGTATAGTACTCCAAAGCCCAGATAAGGGCGATTTGGGATTGGAGCCCACTAGAGTCTCGAGGGCGCGGGTTTCATGGCTTAGGGTCGACAAGAGGCCCCATGAGGTCTTGAGTGCTGGTAGGGCTCAGAGGCCTAGCGCCCAATCCCCAAAAACGCCAAACCTTAGACCCCTAACCCTTAACCCTTAGACCCCAAACCCTCAACCCTGGTACCCACATGTCTTAATTGAAGCTGAGCTTGGGCAGATTGGGGCAGGGCCACGTGCGGCTACGATTCCATGTCTGCACATCTTACAAAACCCAGGAAGCTACACTGCTAAATCCTCGAAGTGCTAGAGGTCTTCGGGCTGAAGGTTTTGGTTTTAGGGTTTAGGGTTAGGGTTAGGGTTTAGGGTTCAGGGTTCAGGGTTCAGGGTTCAGGGTTCAGGGTTCAGGGTTCAGGGTTCAGGGTTCAGGGTTCAGGGTTCAGGGTTCAGGGTTCAGGGTTCAGGGTTTAGGGTTTAGGGTTTAGGGTTTAGGGTTTAGGGTTTAGGGTTTAGGGTTTAGGGTTTAGGGCTTAGGGCTTAGGGCTTAGGGCTTAGGGTTTAGGGTTTAGGGTTTAGTTTACGGTTTCAGTTTTTTTTTTTTTTTTGGGGGGGGGGGTAGGATGAATCCCCTGCACGGCTGCGGACATCCTGTTTTGCCGCTGAGCGGTCAGTGCCATTGCTGGGATGTCGAAATCGAGACCCAGGCGCTTCGTGAAGGGTTCAGAGGGTTTTGTAGTGCTATCATGGAATTAGGTGAACTAGGTACCCCAAAGCCCGATTTAGTATGGTTTCTTTGGCATTTTTGGGATACCTAATTCCACAAAAGTCCTACAAATGGACCCTTTGGGAAATGTCAGACATAAACGTTGAAGTTGAGGTGCGACCAAAGGCCTGATCATGAGAGAAGGGCATCCACCCTACACCCAGAAGAACCTCTAGGTTTAGGGCTTCAGGGCTTTAGGGGTTTAGGGGTTTAGGGTTTAGAGGTTTAGGGTTTAGGGTTTAGGGTTTAGGGTTTAGGGTTTAGGGTTTAGGGTTTAGGGTTTAGGGTTTAGGGTTTAGGGTTAAGGGCTTGGGGTTTAGGATCCTTGTTAGCTCTGAAAGCTAAAAAACACGAAGGCTTTAGGACCAAGGAGGCTGACAGGCTGAGGGCTTCCCGCTTGCTTCAGGTTGCGCTACCCCGATTACCTTAGGGTTTAGGGTTTAAGGTTTAGGGTTTAGGGTTTAGGGTTTAGGGTTTAGGGTTTAGGGTTAGGGTTTAGGGTTTAGGGTTTAGGGTTTAGGGCTTGTCGATTTAACATGCGTAGTGTATGGAAAGAGAGACGGAGGTCCGAAACCTTCAGCGCAAAAGAGTTCCGTCATGTACATGGAGCTCTACTTTCTCCCACCCCAGGATGCCACCCAAAGCATCTGTAGGACGCTTAAGTTCTTAAGCGTCGCTAATATTGATAATAGTGTCTGGTAAAGAGATTACAGAAAATGTGAGAAACAAAAGACCATGCACTTACACAGTAAATGGCTGTAATTATGTTCCATAATTACCATTTACTTCTAGGTAAGACTAGAAAGTCGGCTTGCTAAGGCCTTTGGGTGGCTTAGGGGGGCCTTACCCCCTCCTGTGGGGTACTCCACACAGAAAAACGCCTTGTTTTGGAGTAATTTTTGGCTCCAAGCACGATTTAGAAAGGCCAGACAAAGAAAAACGCACTTAAAGAGACCACACACAAAGAAACGCATTGTTTTGGAGTAATTTTTGGCCCCAAGCACGATTTAGCAAGGCCAGACAAAGAAAAACATGCTGTTCCCGAGTAATTTTTGGCTCCAGGCATTTGGCTGGCCACGAGCACTCGAGGGTCCATTTTTTGATCCGGGTTTGACTGGGGCTTAGGGTGGCTTCAGAGAAGCCATTTAGCAAGGCCAGACAAGGAAAAACGCGCTGTTCCCGAATAATTTTTGGCTCCAGGCATTTGGCTGGCCACGAGCACTCGAGGGTCCATTTTTTTATCCGGGTTTGACTGGGCTTCATTTTTGGCTTCAACCACGATTTAGCAAGGCCAGACAAAGAAAAACGCGCTGTTCCCGAGTAATTTTTGGCTCCAAGGCCTTTGGCTGGCCACGAGCACTCGAGGGTCCATTTTTTGATCCGGGTTTGACTGGGGCTTAGGGTGGCTTACCCTCTCCTGGGCTACCCCCACAAGAAGGCCAGAATTTCAGAAAATGAGGGGGTAATTTCCGCTATATAAAATCTATTTAAACTTAATTGGGAATCGAGCCATTTTTCCCGAATCCTGGGGCACCCCCCACGGAGCCTCCCTGGGACCTTCACAAAAGCTTTCAGCCTCCTTCAGACCTTCGAAAGAGCTTCAGAGAGGCCACGCAAAAAGAAACGCACTGTTTTGGAGTAATTTTTGGCTCATTTTTGGCTTCAACCACGATTTAGCAAGGCCAGACAAGGAAAAACGCGCTGTTCCCGAGTAATTTTTGGCTCCAAGGCCTTTGGCTGGCCACGAGCACTCGAGGGTCCATTTTTTGATCCGGGTTTGACTGGTGGGGCTTAGGGTGGCTTACCCTCTCCTGGGCTACCCCCACAAGAAGGCCAGAATTTTAGAAAATGAGGGGGTAATTTCCGCTATATAAAATCTATTTAAAATTAATTGGGAATCGAGCCATTTTTCCCGAATCCTGGGGTACCCCCCACGGAGCCTCCCTGGGACCTTCACAAAAGCTTTCAGCCTCCTTCAGACCTTCGAAAGAGCTTCAGAGAAGCCACGCAAAGAGAAATGCACTGTTTTGGAATAATTTTTGGCTTCATTTTTGGCTTCAACCACGATTTAGCAAGGCCAAACAAAGAAAAACGCGCTGTTCCCGAATAATTTTTGGCTCCAGGCATTTGGCTGGCCACGAGCACGCTGGGGTCCAAAAAAGGTTTGATGTCAGGGTTTTAGGGCGTTAAATAACTCTTGTATTAATACTGACAGTACTGTCTATAGAAATATTAACGAATATTTGTATACAGACATGCACTTACCTGTAAATGGCTGTAATTATATTCTATAATTGCCATTTACCTCTAGGTAAGACTTAGAAGGTCATTTGTTTACATTCCCGTCAAGGTGTGTTACGCTCCTGTACGTGAGAAGGCTTTAGCTGAGCACTCAGGCATAAGCTTAAGAGTTTAGGGTTTAGGGTTTAGGGTTTAGGGTTTAGGGTTTAGAGGGTTTAGGGTTTAGGGTTTAGGGTTTAGGGTTTAGGGTTTAGGGTTTAGGGTTTAGGGTTTAGGGTTTAGGGTTTAGGGCTTGTCGTCCTTACATGCGTAGTGTGTGGAAAGAGAGACGGACGTCCGAAACCTTCAGCGCAAAAGAGTTCCGTCATGTACTTGGAGCTCTAGTATATCCCACCCCAGGATGCCACCCAAAGCATCTGTAGGACGCTGAAGTTCTTAAGCGTGTCTTGATGTCAATCTTTTGAATTGGCAGTATTTTGGAATTGATAGCATTTTCTGTTGGAAACACGCCTTGCGTCGGCGAGGCAACATGGTGAGTTTGGCATGTTAGAGTAGTTTACGGCGGTCTCACACAGTGAAAGCAGCAACAACAAGTTAACAGCGATACAACGGTTACAAATATAGTAAGACCGAGGCAGTAGCGACGCAGCAGCAGCAGCACCAGTGCGGCTTCTCACCCTGCTGGGTACGGAATTTGCAGAGTCTGTCTATGGACTTCCGACGCCGCTGGTTTGCTTTGCCAGTTCTTTTTGGGGAAATTTTGGCTCCAAGCCCGATTTAGAAAGGCCAGACATATAAATTCTATTTAAAATTCGAGCCATTTTTCCCGAATACTGAGGTACCCCCCCACGGAGCTTCCCTGGGACCTCGAAAAAGCTTTCAGCCTCCTGCAAACCTTCGAAAGAGCTTACTTAAAGAGGCCACACACAAAGAAACGCACTGTTTTGGAGTAATTTTTGGGCCCAAGCACGATTTAGCAAGGCCAGACAAAGAAAAACGCGCTGTTCCCGAGTGATTTTTGGCTCCAGGCATTTGGCTGGCCACGAGCACTCGAGGGTCCATTTTTTGATCCGGGTTTGACTGGGGCTTAGGGTGGCTTACCCTCTCTTGGGGTACCCCACAGGAAGGCCACAATTCCAGAAAATTAGAAGTCATTTCCGCTATATAAATTCTATTTAAAATTTACTGAGAATCGTGCCATTTTTCCCGAATCCTGGGGTACCCCCCACGGAGCTTCCTGGGACCTTCGAAAGAGCTTACTTAAAGAGGCCACACACAAAGAAACGCACTGTTTTGGAGTAATTTTTGGCCCCAAGCACGATTTAGCAAGGCCAGACAGAGAAAAACGCGCTGTTCCCGAGTAATTTTTGGCTCCAGGCATTTGGCTGGCCACGAGCACTCGAGGGTCCATTTTTTGATCCGGGTTTGATTGGGGCTTAGGGTGGCCTACCCTCTCTTGGGGTACCCCACAGGAAAGCCACAATTCCAGAAAATTAAGGAGTCATTTCCGCTATATAAATTCTTTTTAAAATTTACTGAGAATCGAGCCATTTTTCCCGAATCCTGGGGTACCCCCCACGGAGCTTCCTGGGACCTTTGAAAGAGCTTACTTAAAGAGGCCACACACAAAGAAACGCACTGTTTTGGAATAATTTTTGGCCCCAAGCACGATTTAGCAAGGCCAGACAGAGAAAAACGCGCTGTTCCCGAATAATTTTTGGCTCCAGGCATTTGGCTGGCCACGAGCACTCGAGGGTCCATTTTTTGATCCGGGTTTGATTGGGGCTTAGGGTGGCCTACCCTCTCTTGGGGTACCCCACAGGAAAGCCACAATTCCAGAAAATTAAGGAGTCATTTCCGCTATATAAATTCTATTTAAAATTTACTGAGAATCGAGCCATTTTTCCCGAATCCTGGAGTACCCCCCACGGAGCTTCCTGGGACCTTCGAAAGAGCTTACTTAAAGAGGCCACACACAAAGAAACGCACTGTTTTGGAGTAATTTTTTGCACCAAGCACGATTTAGCAAGGCCAGACAGAGAAAAACGCGCTGTTCCCGAGTAATTTTTGGCTCCAGGCATTTGGCTGGCCACGAGCACTCGAGGGTCCATTTTTTGATCCGGGTTTGACTGCGGCTTAGGGTGGCTTACCCTCTCTTGGGGTACCCCACAGGAAGGCCACAATTCCAGAAAATTAAGGGGTCATTTCCGCTATATAAATTCTATTTAAAATTCACTGAGAATCGAGCCATTTTTCCCGAATCCTGGGGTACCCCCCACGGAGCTTCCTGGGACCTTCGAAAGAGCTTACTTAAAGAAGCCACACACAAAGAAACGCACTGTTTTGGAGTAATTTTTGGCCCCAAGCGCGATTTAGCAAGGCCAGACAGACAAAAACGCGCTGTTCCCGAGTAATTTTTGGCTCCAGGCATTTGGCTGGCCACGAGCACGCTAGGGTCCAAAAAAATTTTGATGTCAGGGTTTTAGGGCGTTAAATAACTCTTGTATTAGTACTGACAGCTGTCTATAGAAATATTAAAGAATATTTGTATACAGACATGCACTTACCTGTAAATGGCTGTAATTATATTCTATAATTACCATTTACCTCTAGGTAAGACTAGAAGGTCATTTGTTTACATTCCCGTCAAGGTGTGTTACGCTCCTGTACGTGAGAAGGCTTTAGCTGAGCACTCAGGCTTAAGCTTAAGAGTTTAGGGTTTAGGGTTTAGGTTTTAATTACCCCCTAGTACCCCCTACTTCCCCGATTTCGGCATCCCAGCAGGGGTGAAACTCTCCCATGCAGGCCTCCCTTGCAAAAGACGACGGTGCTGGGAAGCAGAGCAAGAAGCTGTGGAACCCCTCACTGGCTCATTTGCTTCAACCCTAAACCCTAAACCCTAAACCCTAAACCCTCCTAAACCCTACTCCTTCATCCCAAAGCCCTCTATAAGACCCCCAAGTCCATCGCCCTTAGTACGGGGGGCCGAACTGGGCGGCTTCGGCCGCGAGCCTCTCACGCTGACGCTCCTCTGCCAGCTCCCGCTTCCTTGAGTTGGGGGTTTAGGGTTTAGGGTTTAGGGTTTAGGGTTTGGGGTTTGGGGTTTAGGGTTTAGGGTTTAGGGTTTAGGGTTTAGGGTTTAGGGTTTGGGGTTTGGGGTTTGGGGTTCGGAGTTTGGGGTTTGGGGTTTGGGGTTTGGGGTTTGGGGTTTGGGGTTTGGGGTTCAGGGTTTAGGGTTTAGGGTTTAGGGTGGGGGGAGGGCTTTGGGAATTTAGGGGTTGGAGGTTTGATGGTTCAGGGTTTTAGGGTTTTAGGGGCTTCCTTTTTTGTGCTCAAGAGCCGTCGGGTTTAGTCTTAGGGTAGCTACATGGTCGGTGGAGGGCGGTGGCTCACAAAGGTGGTGGCCCTCGAAGATGCACAACCGAGCCTGCCGAGCACCCCGCACGGACAGCCACGTCCAGGCCGAACAACCGCCCCATGATGATGGCCGAGTAGAAGCCTAACGGGATCTCAGCCAACTGCCTCGTGGCCATAACACGGCATTGGGGCCCGTAGATATTCTCCAAGGCTTCTATAGCCGCCTTGGCGTACATGCAGCCCGCCAGGCTTTTGATAGTCGACTCCACCTCCTGAACTTCGACATCGGGCTTCAGGCCTTCTACGTGTGCCTTGCCGATCTCCGTGACCAACTCCTGACGACTAATTATCCCGAAGCCACTGGAAGATCTCCTCCATGCTTCCATCCGAGCCTGACTGGCTGACAAAGGGCCCCAAGAAAACGAAAAGGCTGTGGATTCTCGAGTTCACATGGGCCACAAAGTCTGTGAGGGCCATGTCCACAGAGCCGCCCAGGGCATAGACAAAGCCACTTGAGAAGAGAAACGTGTGCTCTTCCTTCGCGTCCTGATCTCCTGGTACGTCCCGCAGAAGATTTCTTGGATTCTTATCACTACTTCTGAGGGCGGCGCGGCACAAGACTACCACTTCGTATGAGGGTGTCACAAAACTTGAAGAGACGCGGGCCAAGATGACAGTTGCCCTCAGGAGAAGAAGCTCACCCAGAGAGTGCCCCGTCCCAGCTCTTTGAGAAAACAGAATGGCGGTACTGTGCAGCGCATGGCCGTAAAGCCAAAAGAGCAAAGGTTCTGCAGCACGCAACACCTGGTTCGTACCTCAGGAGGCATGCCCCACCGAACGGCCTTGCCAGCGGACGTAAGCTGGAGTTGCACGCTTTCGTCACGCCTTGTAGCAGTGAGCTAGGCCCATCGTTTGGTGCAATCAGTGCCCAGAGCTGCACGACGGCGGAGCACCGCCCTGTCCCGACGGCTGCGTGCAGCCACGCAGAGCTCCTGCAGAACTTGCGGCTGCCCGGGCAATATTCCACAGCACCCGGCTAGCTCCCGGCTCCCATGTGCCTGTGCCTTCGAGGACCATGGGCTGGAACTGTACCCCTTGAGCAGCGCATACCCGAGCGGTGTCGAGGTGGGACTCCTTCGTACGGGCATAAGCAGCTGCCGCCACCCCGGCGTGTCTACCAGCCTCGGTCAAGGTCTCCATCCGCTGGCATGCTGTAACAGCAACATCAAGCGCAGTTGGAGATCCCTGAAACGATGGGAGATAGACATCAGCGGGGCGGCGGCGCTCCAGTCCCACCTCGCCGGGACGCTGTGGGAGTAAGAGACCAGGTCTTTCACGTTCAGGCTGTAGCCCGGCCCGATCAGCCCAAGAGCATAGTAGGTTGCGAACTGCATTGTGTCGTTGGGTGCGTTCACCACCCGCAATGCAGACACCAGCGTGCAACGAGTGACAGTCCATAATTCCGTCACACTCTGGGCACCACACGTCTTCTGCAGCCTCTGGCACGAGGAGGCGGTGTCTCAACTCCGCCACGAACACGGCGGGGTCTATGCGCCGGAGCAAGTGGGGGACGGCGGCCAGGAAAGCCCGTGCGCCAGCTTCAGCCTCCGAGATAAGCACAGCCCTGGCCCAGGGCAGCGCTCCAGCAAGCTGCCTGTTCCAGGCTGCAGCATCGGCCTTGGCAGTGAGCTGCTTTTGGCGGCTGCCAAGCGCGGCCGACATGGGCACGCGTTCGTCCTCAGCCATCTGGGCATTGAGGAGCTGCAAGGCGTGTTCAGCGGACGGCTGATGTGGCACCGCGGCAACCTCGAAAGAGGGGTCCAAGTCAGCACACGCCGAGATACTGCCACCAAGAGAAGCCAGGTAAGCCGCCGGCGCATCCCGCACAGCTGACCGCAAACCCAGACCGGCCTGAGCAAGGCCGCGCTGGGTTTGCCGGACCTGCTCCGCGGTAAGAAAGCAACCCTGCGCAAGAGCGTCGAACTCCTCGAGCGCAGACAGCTGGGCCTTTGGTGGCGTGCAGCGCATGCCATGCACCAAGCGAGCGTGGCCGGCACAGGCACGCAGCAACCTGAGGCCTAGGGGGTCCTCCAGCCCGGAAATGGCATCCAGGAGCGGCACGGCAGCCTGGCAGCGAGCGTAGGTGTGGGCTGCGGTGTAGTCGTCGTCCCCAACTGCCGCACCCAAAAGCTCAAAGTTGCGAGCGACCCGCCCCTCCCCCGAAGCCCCGAAAAGAATTTCCCGGGGAAGGTGCGCAGTCAGGCTGTCCGCTGTAGTAGCCCCCACAGCCACTGCTTCGCACTTGCGCATGGGCGCAGCCCAACTTCCCTCTGCTGAACATGGCGCAGCGCTTGCCCGACTGCGGCAGGCGTGCCCGCAATCACCCCGTCATCCAGGTAGAAGACCGCCAAGTCGAGTGGCCCAGCTTTAAGCTCTCGACCCAAGCTCTGCAGCACACATGCGAAAAGGAGGGGGCCAAGTGGATCACCCTGCTGCACTCCCGCTGCCGACTGCACACCAAAGGCACCAAAGAGCAGGTGAGAGGGCTGTCTGTAACACCAGTGAACCCAGCGAGCCAGGTGTGGGAAGTGCTCAGTGACAGCAGTCAGCACCGCATCACGGGAGATGGTATTGAAAGCATTCTCAAAGTCCAGCTTGACCAGAACCCGGTCAGTGGCCTTGGCTTGGCGAGCACAGTATGAGCGCACCGCATGCACCGACACCGCCCAGCTGCACAGGCCAGAAGAATGCTTTGGCATCCTCTCGCACGCTTTCAGCAAGGCACTTGCCTGTTAGCCGCCGCAGGACTTCCCCGATGGCAATGGGTCGGACACCCCCCTTCGGCTTCGGAAGTGCGACCAAGGCAGCACCAGCAAGGTAGGGGGCAACGCTGTTGCACGCTGCTCCCTGCGCAAGGAGGTTGACCACATCCGTGAGGCGGCGCAGAAATTCATCATGGACAACGCCAGGGGCGGAAGCGTCCAAGAGGTGCTGGGCTCGCAGACCCGACGGTCCGGGGGCAGTGCCGGCAGGAAAGGCACGCAGCGCCCTAGCTACCGCATCAGCATCAATGTCCAGGGATGCAGGTAAGTCCCGTTCCGACCAAGCTCGCGGAGCAGGATGAGAAGGGTGAAGCATGCGAAGCTCCTCAGCTGTGGCAGCAGTTTCCGGGCTAAGCCCCCTGGACAGAAGAGCCGCGCAAGCCTTGCCATCACATCCTTCCCGCGTCAGAGCAGTCGCAAGGCGTCGCCGTTCCTCATCTCTGGGCGCGGCCCTGCCACCACGCCGGGCTGGCATGTGGCGGGACTCCCAGAGAGACTGACACGATCACGGGTATAAGCGCCTGCTGCTTTGCGGTGTTTGCGGCCACCCCGTGGTGGGGGGCACAGGACGCACTGTGGAAGCAGAAACAGCTGGCGCCAGGCGGTGTTGCTGTGCGCCACTGCGGCCAAAGCACGCGACAAAGCCTGGCTCCAAGCATGCCTTGCAGCGGCAGGAACGTGGCGCAGGGTGGTGGTGCGAGAGGCCAAGAGGTCAGCAAAGGACGGGCCGCTCCAGATGCCCGCTGGCGCAGCTCCGGCAGAACCAGCGGCAGGCCCAGCAGCCTCACGCGCGGCAGGCCTGCAAGTCGGGTGCACACCGTGGCGAGAAGAGACACTGAGCCCGCAGACACTGCAGCGTTGGCGGTTGTGGGCCTGCAGCCATTCTGCTGGGACCTCCCCTGCCAGAGCACCACCAAGGTGAGCGTCAATGTGTGACCGGATGGTTTCCTTGCTGGTCCAGCCTGCTGTCCGAGTGGGATCAGAACACGGGATCAGAACACGGGCAACCTATGACAGGCCAGAACAGTCTTTGTCGCACGCCCGAGGCTCCATCCATTGGCCGAGCCTGTCAGGGAGGCCTTCGAGGTGAACGGGGCGAGGAGCTCCTTGGCGCCTACCAGGAGTCCCTGGGCCAGGATGGGCAGCTTCGCCCACTCGAATGCCCAATAAACCACACACGTGGGAGATGAGCCGCGCCACTTGCCAGCTCTGGTTGCATCCCTGGTGTTCCAGGCCAGGTTGAGTAGGCGAGTGAGCTCCCTCCTGCGAGTGCGCCCCATAGAGGCCAGCGGAGACTTTGGAGGCGTGGCGTCAGGACGATGGCATGGCAGTGGCCCCAGGCACAGACATGACAGGGTACTCTTCAACAACATCAGGCAGCCCACATAGCCCCAAGCCAGAACGCGCCCCCCCCGGAAGACGGCGCCATGGCTCAAGTGGTTTCAGGGCTTCGGGCTCTCAGCAGGAAACGACTACATGGTCCCTTATGGGTGCTTAAAAGGGGACCCTTGAATAGGGCTCACCCTAAACCCTAAACCCTAAACCCTAAACCCTAGGGGTGCAGCCTCACTGCTAGGAATGAGCATCTCCCGAACCCTCCTGTTCAGAGCCGCGCTTCGACCTTCAACCGCACCCGTGCAGAGCAGCGGCTCGGGGCTTTTGGGGTTTAGAGTTTAGGGTTTAGGGGTTTAGGGTTTAGGGTTTAGGGCTTAAGGGCTTACGGGCTTAAGGGCTTAAGGGCTTGCTTGAGGGGGGCGATGCAGGAATTTTGGGGTATTTGGGAAGAGAAAAATAGAACTTGGCCTTGTGTTTCTCAAGCGCTTCAGGTCGCTATACACTTTGTCAGGACCCTAAAACCTTAAACCCTAAACCCTAAATCCTAAACCCTAACCCTAAACCCTAAACCCTAAACCCCAAACCCTAAAACCCTAAAAGCGCTGGCCGGGTGGCGCCCGGCACACCAGCTCATGATGCCCGCCCATCCTTGGTTGAGAGGGTTTAGGGTTTAGGGTTTGGGGGTTTGGGGGTTTGGGGGTTTGGGGTTTAGGATTTAGGGTTTAGGGCTCAGGGCTTGGGGTTTAGGGCCTAGGGTTTTTGCCTTGGGGTTTGCTCAATTCTAACCCTAAACCTTCGGATGTTCACCCTTATACTAACAGTCCTTCATGGGGACTATAGTATCCCCTAGTATAATCCCTATTAAGGACTGTTAGCAGAAGGGGGGACATCCCAACCCTAAACCCTAAACCCTAAACCCTAAACCCCAAACCCCAAACCCGAAAGCCTAAACCTAAGAACTCAATATTTAAGTTCTCGGGCCCTCCAGCATTGCGGTTCAAGGAAGCTTCAGTGCGGGGTTAGGGTGTAGGGTGTTGGGGCGTAGGGTGTTGGGCGTAGGGTGTTGAGTTTAGGGTTCAGGGTTTAGGGTTTAGGGCTAGCTCATAAGCCCGGAGATCCGGCGAGTACCCTAGACCTTGGGGATTTCATCAAGCGACAATGCCGAAGCCGAGCCGGCGCGCTGCAGCGTCCCACTGGGGGCGGTGCCAGAAGGCCTCAGCGGCAAAAGTAGGGTTTAGGGTTCAGGGTTTAGGGTTTAGGGTTTAGGGTTTAGGGTTTACTTTTGGGGAGATAGACCCTCTGAATAAAGCCCCTGTTTAAGAGCCAGAAGCGGGTTCAGAAGGGTTCCCTGATAAAGGGCCTTAGGGTTTGGGGGCGTAAGGGTGTCCCAAAGGCCCTAGGACAAGAGCCCTAAACCCTAAACCCTGAACCCTAAACCCTAAACCCTGAACCATGAATCCTGAGCCCTAAACCCTAAACCCTAAACCCTGAACCATGAATCCTGAGCCCTAAACCCTAAACCCTAAACCCTAAACCCTAAACCCTAAACCCTAAACCCTAAACCCTGAACCCTGGAGGGCTTTCGGTCAAAAGTGGAGGGCTTGGGGTTGAAGATGGTCCCACCCAAGCGTTGAGGGTGCCCCCTAAAGCCTGACCCCCCTTAGGCAACCTAACCTCAAAATCCCAGAAGCATCTGGGGCTTAGGAACCAAGAAGCCTCAAAGGGCCATCGGGGTGAGGGTTTAGGGTTTAGGGTTCAGGGTTTAGTGTTTAGGGTTTAGGATTGGGGTTTGTTTAGGGTTTAGGGTTTGGGGTTTAGGATTTAGGATTATGGGTTGGGGCTGCTTTTGCTTGCTTAGGGCTGTTTGGGATCTAATTAGGGTTGCTTTGGGCTGTGCTTAGGGTTGTTTGTTTCTGTTTGGGGTTCAAGGCTTACGTAGGGCTGAGGGGGCAGTTGAGAGAGGGCCTACGGCTGAAGGGCCTCCGGTTTAGGACTTAGGTAGGGTTTAGGGTTTAGGATTTAGGGTTTTGGGTTTAGGGTTCCTAAACCCTAAACCCTAAACCCTAATGCCTAAACCCTAAACCCTAAACCCTAAACCCTAAACCCTAAACCCTAAACCCTAAACCCTAAACCCTAAACCCTAAACCCTAAACCCTAAACCCCAAACAGAACCGTTGCTCCAGGTGACATAGGTGGGAACAGCTTCTGGTGCTCCGGCTTGTGGGGGATACATCCCCGACTGCCTTGGATCGGAAGGTCACCCGAAAGCCTAAGCCCCCAAACCCCAAACAAGGGTTTAGGGTTTAGGGTTTAGGGTTTAGGGTTTAGGGTTTAGGGTTTAGGGTTTAGAGTGTAGGGTTGAGGGTTTAGGGTTTAGGAACCCTAAGCTCTAAGCCCGAAATTCTGACCTTTCAGGGCCCAAATATATGTGTGGGTGTGTATGCCTCAATTTCTTGCTCAGACTCTGCTGCACTGGCATTGGTGAGAAAGCCCGGCCTTGAAATTCAGAGAGAGAAAGAGAGAACCACAGAGCCGGGTTGCGAGCATTGTCGACGACCATGATGTCATGGATGTTGTGAGAACCAACGACGCACGTAACACCTGCGAGTGAAAATGGCGACGGCTTCAACCCTGGAAACCCTAAACCCTAAACCCTAAACCTTTTATGAGCGTGCTAGAAAACGTGAGGGCTGGGTCGGTTTTCATAATATGTGAAACGTACGAAGATGTCTCCAATCACCGGGGATGGTTTGGTTATGCCGTGGCATGCAAGAAACATCACCAACGTGAGTGATTCGTGCTTCGTCTTATGTCCTTCTTGTCCCAAACCACAAATGTGGTATGCTCTTGTGTTGGTTCTCCTGTCTAAGACAGTTGTGTTGAAACCTTCTTCTGCAACGCTTTCGGACATCCGCTGTGGACCTTGTATACAGTCCGAGCGACACGCATCATGTGAAGCGAGCGACTCCAAGCCCAGGAACTCTGATCCATGAACACTAAACCCTGAACCCTCAACCCTAAACAAACCCTAATCCTAAACCCTAGACCCTAGACCCTAGACCCTAAACCCTAAACCCTAAACCCTAAACCCTAAACCCTTAAACCCAAACTGAGGAACTCTGACCACTGATCCTCCCAAACCCTAAGCCCTCCTATAAAAACACCTAAGCCCTGCCTGTGCCGTATGGCCAGTACGTCGATGCGCGCGTCCTTCGAATGGTTGTCGTCGGAGCCTGACCAGCAAACAGAGCCTTTCATTCAAGCGGTTTAGGGTTTTAGGGTCTTAGGGTCCTAAGGTCTTGGGGTCTTAGGGTCTTAGGTTTGGAATCCTGTTGAGTAAGGGGGGCGGAAGCCTCAATCCAAAATCCACAGACCATAAATCCTACAACCCTAAATTTGAGCCCGACAACCCCTAAACCCCAAACCCTAGACCCTAAACCCTAACCCTAAACCCTAACCCTAGACCCTAAACCCTAAACCCCAAACCCCAAAACCTAAACCCTACACCACCCCAACAGTGGCAGGAAGGGAGGGGCGCCCCGATCCGCCACCTGCTCCTTGGGCAGATGGGCCTCGAACCAAGCGCCTCACAGAAGGAGCGCGGAGGTCAGGGCTGACCCGTTTGGGGTTCAGGGTTTAGGGTTTAGGGTTTAGGGTTTAGGGCTTGGGATTTGGGGTTTAGGGGTTAGGGGTTTAGGGTTTTGAAGTTGAGAGCAAAATTTGGAGGGGCTTCCAATCAGACTCTTAGAACGTTGAAGAGCCATTAAAAGTGATCGACATTTAGCCTGAGCCCAACCCACCAGAGGTATTTTGGAGAATCGAAGGATATCTCAGGCCAGTGTTTTATGCGTGCGATGTGTTTTTTCTGCCGCTGCGCGGCAAGAGGCCCTCAACCCTAAACCCTGCACCTTAAGCTGGCTTGGGTTTACAGGAAACTGACCCAAGGATTGGGATGTCCCAACAGCAACTGAGCCCTCCAAGCATCACCCTTCCACACTGGGGTACTTTTTTGGTGTCCGGGTTTTTGACTCGGCTCTCAACACTCCTAAACGCTAAACCCTAAACCCTGGGTCAGTCTTCGGGACTGGGGGGTGGAGAGGGCTTTCAACGGGCTTAATCTGTGGTTCCTGTTCCTGCCTGCCGCTCGCACCATGTCCCCAAACGCAAGTTCCGAAACCCCCAATTTCCTAATTCCCTGAGCCCTAAACCCTAAACCCTAAACCCGAAACCCCAAAAGGCAAAACTCCAAGTCCATGAGCCGTGCGGCCGTAGCTGTGAAAAACCGTCTGAGGAGGGACTGGTCGCTCCGGATGAACGTACTGTGAGACGAAGCCGCCTCCTCGGTATACGAGGGCTTGGGGTTTAGGGTTCGGTTGGGTGTTAAGGGTTTAGGGTTTAGGGTTTAGGGTTTAGGGGTTTAGGGTTTAGGGTTTAGGGTTTAGGGTTTAGGGTTTAGGGTTTAGGGTTTAGGGTCTAGGGTTTAGGGTTTAGGGTTTCGGGTTTCGGGTTTCGGGTTTCGGGTTTGAATTGGTGTACATGTATATGTATACACACACATACATGTAGCTTATTGCTATATCTATGTTCATATTCCAAACTAGGAGCCGCTTGAAGCCAACAAGGGAAGAGACTCAATACCCCAATGGGCTACCTGAGTTTCGGGGTCTTAGGTCGAAGTCTTCTTCCCCCCCCCCAAGCCCTAAACCCCAAACCCTGCATCTGAGCCTACACCCTAGACCCTAAACCCTAAACCCTAAACCCTAAACCCTAAACCCTAAACCCTAAACCCTAAGGCACGGACTTCAGAGCTGAACGCCGGTCACCCCTTAACGTAGCCCGAAGACTGGCATGCTTGCAGGGTGCATGGAGAGCTCTCCGAAAAACCACGCGAAACTCCAAACCCTACACCTTCAACCCCGACAGCTTAGGGTTTAGGGTTTAGGGTTTAGGGTTTAGGGTTTAGGGTTTAGGGTTTAGGGTTTAGGGTTTAGGGTTTAGGGTTTAGGGTTTAGGGTTTAGGGCTTAGGGCTTAGGGCTCAGGATTGAGGGTGTGTCAGGGCTCGTGTTCCATTCTCCCTAGAAAAACCTTAGCAGACCCCGAGCAAGCCCTTCGGAAAGAACCAAAAGACGTTCCCACGACCTTGTAACGCTGAGGCGTCTGTCAAGGCCTTTGAAACAAACCCTTGACAATGACAAGCCCTTCTGAAGCTAAACACGAAGCAACTTCAAAAGCCCAGGAACCTTGCAGTCCTTAAACCCGAACTCCCTAGACCCGATTAACCCCTAAACCAAAAAAAACCCTAAACCCTGTATACACCCTAAACCCTAAACCCTAAACCCTAAACCCCTAAAGCAACAAAAAAAAAACCTAAACCCTACAGAAAGCCTCTGCCCCAAAAGCCACCCCCCCCCCCTCCGCAAACCCCGGGCGCTGGCTGCGGCCCACGTCGCCGGGCAGGCGCTCGAGGGGCTCAGGGTTCTTCAGGTAGGGCCCGCGAGGGAAGGCCATGGGCTGCGCTTTTTTGGGGAGTGAGACCGGAAGAGGCGCCCTTTAGGCCCCTCTGAGTGCCCTTCTGGTAGGCAGTAGTTGGGGTATATCCAAGAAGTAAGACATGCAGTTCTTCGACGGAAGGGTGTGTGAATTACTAACTGGATTACTCAACTCTAGGAATCTTGGAAGGGATGTTTGCACACTTTGGTCCTACATCTGCAACCCTCACCTGTTATGAGGTCTTCTCGCGCGCGGGGGCCAGGCTCTTCCACTTGCATCTTCGGTTCAATTGGCCGCTTCCTTGCGCTCAGAATACTCTTTGGGATGGTTGCGTAGGTTGCGGACTTGCAGCGGTTCTGGGGAGCATAATATAGGAGTCGGATTAATTACTGGCCTTATGGGTTCCTCCTATACACTTCGACTACAATGAACCCGCAAACCCTGGTCTAATTACTAAGGCCCCCATATTGGGGCTGAGCGTTTGGGGCTATTGAAGCAGTGAAGATCCCGGGCTGAGATCTACATAGGGCTCCTGAAAGCCCCTTAGCCATACCCTATAAGCCCGAAATCAGCGTTCAGGTTTAGGGTTTAGGGTTTAGGGTTTAGGGTTTAAGATTTAGGGTTTAGGGCTACGGGCTTCCTAAGTCCTAAACCCTTCCCCCCCCCCCCCTCCACCCCCCTGCTGGGCCCAGAACATGATCGCCGGGCAGATCGCCACGATGACGCCCACGATCCAGGCCCTCAGGATTTGAAAGTCATGAGGGTTCAAGACTTTAGTTGTATGATTTCTGGTATATCTCGCCTGTTCACGCAAGTTCTGAGCATTATATAAGGCTGCCAGCGCGAACTGAATATTGAGGGTGGTATCTCGCTATCTTGATTCCACCGAGCTCTCACGTTTACCTTCTTCCGAAACAAGGCGCTATGGAATACTGAAATGATTCACGCGCCATTAAACCCCTAAACCCTTGCATTGGCTGAGTTCTAGCTTCCTGACTGACTCCTTCTGACAAAGTCTGGGTAGCCCAGCAACCATCGTGTAATAAGGATGCCCTTTTTTGGGGGTTGGTTACTTTATAAGGGAACCTTGGGCAAGCCGAACGCCTAAATCTGGCAGGTTCTTCGTAGGGAATGAGGGAATGAGGGAACGGGGGAATGAGGTACCCTATATAATCCCTTAAAGGGCATCTAGGGCCCTAATTCCCTCATTCCCTGCTCCCTAGCCCTAAACCCTAAACCCTAAACCCTAAACCCTAAACCCTGAACCCTGAACCCTGAACCCTAAACCCTAAACCCTAAACCCTAAACCCTAAACCCCACACCCTGAACCTTGAGCTCCGCGCCCGAGGGATAGGAGCGTCCCTTGGAGGACCTCGCTCCGAAGACCTGGCGAAGGCAGGGCGCCATCTTGGCAGCTGGCTTGGGGTTTAGGGTTTAGGGTTTAGGGTTTAGGGTTTAGGGTTTAGGGTTTAGGGTTTAGGGTTTAGGGTTTAGGGTTTAGGGTTTAGGGTTTAGGGTTTAGGGTTTAGGGTTTAGGGTTTAGGGTTTAGGGTTTAGGGTTTAGGGTTTATTTAGGGTTTAGGGTTTAGGGTTTAGGGTTTAGGGTTTAGGGTTTAGGGTTTAGGGTTTAGGGTTTGGGTTTGGGTTTGGGGTTTGGGGTTTGGGGTTTGGGGTTGGGGTTTGGGGTTGGGGTTGGGTTTTTGGGGTTTTGGGGTTTGGGTTTAGGGTTTAGGGTTTAGGGTTTAGGGTTTAGGGTTTAGGGTTTAGGGTTTGGTGTTTGGGGTTTGGGGTTTGGGGTTTGGGGTTTGGGGTTTGGGGTTTGGGGTTTGGGGTTTGGGGTTTGGGGTTTGGGGTTTGGGGTTTGGGGTTTGGATGGGTAGGCAATCTTTTCTGCGTCTCGTTGCCCACTCAGCATGAATGTACGCCCTAAGAGGTCCGAGGTCCATGGCCCTAAACTGAGGCCCACAGTCCTTCCATAGAGTCAGCTTATGACAACTTGGAGAGCTCGGGGACCACGGGGCCAAAAGCGCTTCCAGCTGCGAGGCAGCAGCAAGTGCCGTGTGATCGATGATGTCGTAAACGAATGGGACACTTCGTCGGGAAGGTACACTAGAAGAAGTAAATGCTTTCCTGGTCAAAGGTTGTATACAAGAACCTGAAACGAACCCTGGGATCACCCTTAAGGCCTTCAAGCTCAAGCGTCCGGAGGACAAGCAGATTGAGCCCCCCCAAAGCCACCCCCCCCCCCCCCCCCCCCTCCCTACGTCCGCTGGCCGGAAACCCCGGACCCTAAACCCCTAAAGCCTGAATCCCTCGAGCCGAAACCCTAAACCCTGAGCTTGTAAGCCCTCAACCCTAAACCCTAGCCCTAAACCTCTGGAGCCTAAAGCCTAAGCCCTCGAGCCGAAACCCGACTTCTTGGTCCATGGCCTTCCTTGTAGTTCCTCTCCTGCGTGCGGTGGAGGGAAGGGTCCCCTTAGGACCTACTTAGGTTTAGGGTTTAGGGTTTAGGGTTTAGGGTTTGGGGTTTGGGGTTTGGGGTTTAGGGTTTAGGGTTGAGGGTTGAGGGTTTAGGGTTTAGGGTTTCGGGTTTCGGGTTTCGGGTTTAGCGGGCTTTAGGGTTTGGGGGGTTTCGGATCTGGGCTTTACGGTTTAGTGTTGGTGCAGGTGTCGTCGGAAGTACGTCCTTCCCTGTACTGCTGAGAGCGTACATGGCTTCTAGGTTACCGATGGCCGCTGAGAAGCCTTGATAAATCCCCAAGCCCTTCAACCCGTGCACCCTTACACCCTTAAACCCGAAACCCCCCAAAAAAAAGGTTCTAAGGGTTTTTTAGGGGACTAGTTCCCCCAAAAGCCTCTGAGACCTGGAGCCGCGGACAAGAGCTAGCACCCCAAAGTTCAACCCTGGACCCTGGACGCCGAAACCTAAACCCTGGACCCAAAAACCTAAACCCTAAACAAAGCCTGCAACCCTAAACCCTAAACCCTAAACCCTAAACCCTAAACCCTAAACCCTAAAACTCTAAACCCTAAACCCTAAACCCTAAACCCTAAGCCCTAAGCCCTAAGCCCTAAGCCCTAAACCCTAAGCCCTAAACCCTAAACCCTAAACCCTAAACCCTGAACCCTAAACCCTAAACCCCCTAAACCCTAAACCCTAAACCCTAAACCCTAAACCCTAAACCCTAAACCCTAAACCCTGAACCCTGACTGGGGCTTATCGGGCTTTCCACCGCCGACCTGCTCAGCGTCCGCGAACCGCAGGTCGAGCAAATGAAGAATCCCTTGTTGAGACTGCCTGCTTAGGGTTTGGGGTTTGGGGTTTGGGGTTTGGGGTTTGGGGTTTGGGGTTTCGGGCTTGGGGTTTGGGGTTTAGGGTTTAGGGTTTAGGGTTTAGGGTTTAGGGTTTAGGGAACCTAAACGCTATATAAACCCTACTAGAAACTCTATAGACCCTACAGACCCTGTAAGCCCTATAATGCCAATTGAAGTCCTGGCTGAAAATTGAACCCCATTAACCCCATAAACCACTTCACCACCTTTGCCTTATACACCCTCCACACCCTCGAAACCTCTACGTGTGTAAAAAACATACATATATATATATATATGTGTGTGTATATATATATGCGGGATATTCGGGAGGCTCAGGTTTGGGTTTGTAGTGTTCATACGGTTTATGTGCTTTGTGAGGCTTTCTGGCCTTTAGGGTTTATAAGGTTCATCAGGTTCTGGGTTGTGCTTTATGTATTTATGAATAGGTTCCCTTGTAAGGAAAGAATGGAAATTAACAATTAACCCAAAGCACAACCCGAGGGTTTATACGGGAGGGACTGTATCTCCTACTGTGAGCTAGTGAGCCGACGCGACCCATTGTCTAAAACTGGGTTCTGCATGAAGAAGCTCAGAAACCCAAAACCCTAAACCCAAGACCCTAAGGGTTTAGGGGATCTGGCTTAAGGTGTAGGGCTTGGGGGCTAGGGCTTTTATCAAAATAGGCCGAGGCGCCCAGCAAAAACGTCAAACAGTGTTTGGGCTTGCATGGCCAGTTCAACCTGTTGACAGCCAGAAACTCTCAACTTTCAGTCATAAGGCACCCCCTAGCGGCCCCAAACCCTACTCCAAACCCAATCTCCCGGTGCCATTGCTCCGCACTTGCGACTTCGCTGTTTAGGGTTTGAGGCTTAGGGTGAGAGTTCAGGACCCTGAAAAGCACAGCCCCATGCCACCGTTTCTGCTCGTCCGCGTAATGGCTTGGACGCTCTGAGTTGGAATGCTGAGCTGCCTGCCACGAGATGTGAAAAAAAACTGTTGGGGAAGTTTAGGGTTTAGGGTTTAGGGTTGAGGGTGAACAACCCTTCGGCTGGGAATCTTCGGGCTCATAGTGGGGCCCTTTGGGGAGGGGGAACACCCAACATGTACATTTTGCAAAAACCCTATGGAAAAGCACTCACCAAAACCAAAATGAGAACTCTACTTCATGTAAGGGGTAAACCCCAAACCCTAAACCCCAAACCACTATTTGGTCCCTAAGCTACCAAGAAAATGCCCAATCAGAGAGGAACACATGGCTTCGGGAGTTTAGTGCTTATGGTTTTGCGGGGGAGTTTGCGGAGTATAGCGAGCAAAGCTATAGCTACTACTTGCTTAAGAACCTCAAAAACGAAGCAAAACGGACACCCTTATTACCCTTATAGGGAAGATTTACTCCTTTTGAATCCTTTTATCTTTTGGAGGTTCTTACGCAAACAGATAAGGGTTCGAGGGATATTGGGGGTAGAAGGAGTTTAGGGGTTAGAGGTTCTTACGCAAACAGGTAAGTAAGGGTTAGGGCATCTAGGGGGTAGAAGGAGTTTAGAGGTTTAGAGCCTCAGCGTTACACACTTTCAACTGGCCAATGCGTCCTCACTCCGACAATTGTCTAGTGGGGGCAGTTGCGAGGGCCCTTACTAAACCCTAAACCCTAAACCCTAAACCCTAAACCCTAAAGCGCACCCCTCAGAAAACCCAAGGGCCCGTACTTCAGAACCCGTTAGAACAGCTAAGGGGTCTCTTAAGGGACCATAGAACTATGTTAGATTGAACTTCATTGTCAAGCTGTATACTTAAACCCTGAACCCTGAACCCTAAACCCTAAACCCTAAACCCTAAACCCTAAACCCTAAACCCAATTTACGCCCCTACAGGTGCAGGGCGTCCAAGGGAATGTACCGATTTCTGAGCCTCAGGGAGTAGCCCTCGTAGAGTTCATAGAACCCTAAGCCCTTAGGGCTCAAGGAGAATCTAAACCCTGAACCCTGAACCCTCACCCTGAACCCTGAACCCTGAACCCTGAACCCTGAACCCTGAACCCTGAACCCTGAACCCTGAACCCTGAACCCTGAACCCTGAACCCTAGCCCGAAACCCTAAACCCAAAACCCCAAGCCCTAAACCCTAAACTCAACCCCTCTAAGAACCCTCTCTCTTAAGGCTCCAGGAAACAAACGCTGGCCCCAGGCCTCCGCAACTGGTATTACCTGGAGACATTTAGGGGTTTGCGAGGGTTGTTTAGGGCTTAGGGGTTTCCGAAACTAGGGGGTTAGGGTTTGGGTTTTGGGGTTTAGGTTTGGGGCATACGCCATAAACTTGAGACCTTTTTGCAGCGGGGGGGGGGGGTACTTGGGGGCTTACGTGCTGCTAAGGTGCCAAACTCTTGCAATGAAGGAACTCATGCCAATGGTCCTGCTTCTGAGACCCTAAACCCTAAACCCTAAACCCTAAACCCTAAACCCTAAACCCTAAACACTAAGACTACGGGCTTGAAGGCCTGCGCCAACTTCTGAGGGCGGCGCGAAACTACACAAAAGACAACCGGGGTTTAGGGTTTAGGGTTTGGGGTTTGGGTTTAGGGTTTAGGGTTTAGGGTTTAGGGTTTAGGGTTTAGGGTTTAGGGTTTAGGGTTTAGGGTTTAGGGTTTAGGGTTTAGGGTTTAGGGTTTAGGATTTAGGGTTTAGGGTTTAGGGTTTAGGGTTGATTAGGGTTTAGGGTTTAGGGTTTAGGGTTTAGGGTTTAGGGTTTAGGGTTTAGGGTACCACCCCACATTACTGGCATCATTCCCCGGAGCTGGACATTGCAGGCGAGGAAGAGCCGGGGGGCTACACCCATATTGGGAACACCCCACGCCCCCCCCCCCCCCCCCCCCCCCCCCCCCCGGCACAGTTTCCTGAGGATGCCCAATGAGGAACCCTTCACGGAAGAGCTACCAGGGTTGAGGGCTCAGGCTTCGGGCTTTGAACTCCCCAACGCCCGGCACCCTGAACCCTAAACCCTAAACCCTTCAACCCTAAAACAAGGCTCATGGAGACTCTAGGGAGCTGTGGGATTTTTCGGGATTCGAGAGCAAGCTCGGGTCAGGGGGTGGGTCGGTTCTGCTCTTCTGCTTGGGGTATTGGTTGAGGCTTTGGGTTTAGGTTTTAGGGTTTGGGTTTAGGTTTGAGGGTTTAGAGCTCTCTGTTCGCAGAGGTTTGTTGCCCACGCACGAGTACTGCGACATCTGTGTTACTGATTGCAGCCGAGCGGCAGGACGTGGTGCAGCCCAGCTGTTAGCAGGGGGCATGTCAAACTTCGCCCCTGAACCCTCCACTAAAGCACGTAAACCCCGATACATCCGCTGTCGAGGGGGCTGAGGGCTTCAGGGGTTGGGGGGGTGAGGGGGGGTGGCTATGGGGTTGGGAGAGTTTTGGCGACGACGTCTAAGTCACGGCCCCCCCTGAGGCATAGTGTCATCGCCGTGCTTCAGCAACAAGTAGAACAAAGACGGTTAAACACTAAACCCTTCATATGGTCACTCTACTTCAAGAAGGACTAGTTCCAGATTCGAGCCAAGGAAGCGCGAGGCAGCGTGCAAGTTCAGGGTATAGGGTTCAATGACAGCTTCGTAGTTTCAAGATCAAGACATGTAGGGTTTAGGGTTTAGGGTTTAGGGTTTAGGGTTTAGGGCAGTTGAAGGTTTTGGGGGTTTAGGGCGCATGCTGTCGAAGATCATCGGCCCCAGGGAGCCGATTACGTGAGACAACTACGACGGACGAGGTTTAGGGTTTAGGGTTTAGGGTTTAGGGTTTAGGGTTTAGGGTTTAGGGTTTAGGGTTTAGGGTTTAGGGTTTAGGGTACATTATCAGCCCTAACCCCGAAAACCACTGAGAATCAAAGAAGCCCTAAGCCCTCAACCCCTCAACCCCTAAACCCCAAGCCTTAACCCGCTCACCTTCTGCAACTTGATTCCGCACAACAACCTTTCACGCCCCAACCGTGAGGGTGATTTTGGTCGAGGGTTTAGGGCTTAGGGTTTAGGTGTTAGGGGTGTAGGGTTCAGGGTTTGGGGTTTCGGCATTGAGTGTGTTAGGATTTAGTCGGTTAGGGTTGGGGTCTTTGGGATTTGGGTCTTAGGGGTATGGGCTTTAGGGTATAAAGGGCTCTGGTGCTGGGGGATTTAAAGGGGGGTAGGGACTAGGGTTTAGGGTTGAGGTCTTTGGGATTTGGGTCTTAGGGGTATGGGCTTTAGGGTATAAGGGCTCTGGTGTTGGGGGTTTTAAGGGGGTTGGGACTAGGGTCTAGGGCGAGAGGCATGTAGGGGTGAGGGTTTAGGCTTTGCGGGTTCAAGGCTTGGGGGGGTGTAGGCCTTAGTAGTCGGCTGTAGGAAGGTTCAGGGAGTCTTCGGGGTTTAGGGTTTGGGGTTTAGGGTTGAAAGTTTAGGATCAGGGTTTGGGAAATGAGCTACGGGTTTCGGGGCGGTAGGGTTTTGAGCTTAGGGTTTAGGGCTTAGGTTTGGGGGCATCTGAACGGGAAGATCGAGTGCAGAGCGTATGCCTTGTTTTGTTGTTCATGAAGCCCTCACCGCTCAACCCGCCAAGCCCTAAGCCCTAAGCCCTAAGCCCTAGGCCCTAAGCCCTAAGCCCTAAGCCCTAAGCACCTAAGCACCTAAAACCCTCAATTCCTCAGTCCACGACCCCTCCACCCCCAAAACCCTCAGAGCCCTTCAGCACAAAGAATCAAATTCCCAAGCCCTAAAAACATTCATAATCCGAAACACACCTCTGAAGAAAAAGGGGCTTTCAACACAACACCTCCCAAAAAAACCTCAGAATCCCGAAACCCCGCTCTAACACAGACTAGCCCCCCCCATAAACCCTACTCCCAAAAACCCTAATTAACCCCTAAACCCTAAACCCTAAACCCTAAACCCTAAACCTTAAACCCTAAACCCTAAACCCCCTGTACCCTAAACCCTGCCCCTTACATCCTGCCTCTGACATGTTGTGGGCAACTCCCCGCAGGACGGGGGCTCCCCAGGCAGAAGCAGCCGCTCCTCCTTTTGTTTGCGTATAGGGTTTAGGGTTTAGGGTTTAGGGTTTAGGGTTTAGGGTTTAGGGTTTAGGGTTTAGGGTTTAGGGTTTAGGGTTTAGGGTTTAGGGTTGAGCATTTGGAGTGGCTCTCTGTCTGAATGAGGGTCCCTTTTGGGGCCCTACGTATAGTACGGCGCCCTGAAGAGACCCTCAAAAACCCTGAACCCTAAACCCTAAACCCCAAACCCTAAACCCTAAACCCTGAACCCTGAACCCTAAACCCTACACCCAATGTTTAGACAAGTACCCCATGTACAGCTTGAGTTCTGGGCCGCTTATGCTCATGCGTCAGGTCTCTTGTCCGCCTGAAACCTCTGATTCCAGCTCTTCCTTCTGCTGCTTCGTTAACTATTCTGCTACCCTAAAATGACCCTAAACCCTAAACCCTAACCCCCAAAATCAGGGGCCTCTGCCTTGGACCTCGAAGGTTGTGCCCTTGGGTTTGGGGGGGCCCATGTTAAGGCCATGAAAGGGGCCATCTTCGGATTTTTCTCCAAGGGAACCCCACTTCATCCCTAAGCCCTAAGCCCAGGTTTAGGGTTTCGGGTTTTGGGTTTTGGGTTCTGGGCTTACACCCTAAACCCAATCCTCCAGAGTTAAGATCCGGATCTCATTGGCAGTGGCCATGGCTTTGGACGAACAGCGTGTAGAGAGTTGAAGATAAGGTAAGGTCCAGATACCATATTGTACTATGCGAAACCATATTTTACTCTATCATACTACATGATACTAGCATTATTGGGCTACGTTTTGTTGTATGATTTCATTGTCATATTGTCGTAGGGTTTGGGGTCTACATACACAAACCCACGCTTTTACTACCTGATATGATACTACATTATACTATGTTGGGCCTGAGCTATTGTGCTACATGATCTTGTAGTTTAGGGTTTAGGGTTCAGGGTTTAGGGCGTAGGGTTTAGGGTTTAGGGTTGTATCATAGTAGAGTTCAGATTGGGATGTTCCCTCTGACACTACCAGCCCTGAAAAGGGATTCTAGTCCCCCCCCCCCCTATTAAGGACGGTTAGTATAAGGGGAAGCATCCCAAAGTTCAGGGTTATATGGGTGTATGATCCCTTTTGGGGTACGTAGCCTAAATATTAGGTGCCGTATTAAGATAGGGATCCAAGAAGGGACCATCATTTTGACAACCACCCATATTGGAGTTCAGGCACATTCTGCCTTTCAAGTCGGACACCGAGCCAGCCAAGATGAGGTGCGCATGGGTTTAGGGTTTGGGGTTTGGGGTTTAGGGTTTAGGGTTTAGGGTTTGGGGTTTGGGGTTTAGGGTTTAGGGGTTGGGGTTTGGGGTTTGGGGTTTTGGGTTTGGGGTTTGGGGTTTGGGGTTTGGGGTTTGGGGTTTGGGGTTTGGGGTTTGGGGTTTGGGGTTTGGGGTTTGGGGTTTGGGGTTTAGGGGTTTGGGTGGGTACAGTACTTGACCATTGAATAACTGTAGGTGGAAGGGATCGCGCTGAACTCCAAGCCCCAAACTCTATGTCTAAACTCCAAACTCTAAACCCCAAGCCCCAAGCCCCACTAAACCCCAAACCCTAGAGCCCAAACTCAGGGTTTAGGGTTTAGGGTGTAGGGTTCGGCTTTAGGGTAAGCCTTGCAATGCTTTGCAGGTAGCCAGTAGCCTGTGGGGCCACAGGGCACAAGGCTCCCCGTTTCATGTGATCATTTCTCAAATTTAGAATATACCCGCAAATACGAAAACCCTTAGTTTCGGAACAACCCACCCCCCACCCGCCCCACCAAAACCAGGGTGCCCCTATTTCCCTATAAGGAATTTGAGCTTTGGGCTTCTCGTGGCTGTTGAGCTTTTGGGGTCTTCGAGGCTTCGGCTTTGTAGGGCAGTGTAGGGTTCACAATCCTGTGGGGAAGATCTTCAAATTTCATCTGGAAGCCGAAATTTGCAAGTTGACGACCCTCACGCGGAACTAACAACAACTTCAACACCAACAAATATAGGGCCCTAGGGTTGAGGGGGCTAGACTTTAGGGCTCAGGCTGAGGAAGTGAAACTTAGAAAACTGCACGCATTTTCTTCCGACGATAGAACAGCATTCGCTCATGCTGCCGCGTCCTCCTCCTCCTCATCCGAGCCTTTCCGGGGCATCGCGCACAAGGCTTCAGAATCTGGCAGGGAGGTTAAGGGAACAGGCACACAAACTTTCGCTGGGTTTTCTTCATAGCATCGGATGACACCCGAAACCCTCAAGCCTACACCCCAAGACCCTGGCCCTAAACCCTTCAAGGGGCTTCTTTTGGAGTCTCTTCTGATTCTGCTCGCTCTCTCTCTCTCTCTCGCTCTCTCGCTCTCTCGCTCGCTCTCTCGCTCTCTCGCTCTCTCGCTCTCTCGCTCTCTCGCTCTCTCGCTCTCTCGCTCTCTCGCTCTCTCGCGCTCTCGCGCTCTCGCTCTCTCGCTCTCGCTCTCGCAGCTCACGTAGACGTAGAGCGGATCAGGTGACATCTGCATCAGTGAACTGAGATGAGCAATGGTGAGTCTGTCAGAAAAAAAGTGGAAGGTCTACATACTGTATATTTGTGGCCTTAGACAAGCCGCCGCCATGATCCCAGAGGTGTCGGCGCCCCAAAACGACAAATGGCTACGTATCTGGACCCGCATGTGCCCTGCCAGGCTGCGTGGTCAGGGGGTTTAGGGTTTAGGGTTTAGGGTTTAGGGTTTAGGGTTTAGGGTTTAGGGTTTAGGGTTTAGGGTTTAGGGTTTAGGGTTTAGGAGCTTTCTCCGGGAGCCGAAGCCTAAGAAAGGGATTTCGGGATATTGCTGGGGTTTGCACTACGAGTGGGAGATAGTGGGAGCATGCCGAACGCCGCGTGAGTTCATGTCGACACCGAATGTAGAGGGGACATAAGCAGTCAAGAGCTGAATCAGGGTCTTCGTTGCGATTATTCGAGGTACCCCATATACCCCCAACACGAAATACTCGGCAAAACATATGCAAAACACTATTTCACATCATCATCATCATCATCATCATCATCATCACCACCATCACCATCATCACCATCATCAACATCCCGGTCCTTCAGAATGGCTGTCGTGCCTATCGCTGGACGGGGTGATCAACATGATCATCAGCTTCGGCAGCACCAATGTCATGGTGAACATGCTCGGCGACACCGATTTTGCCTCAACCTGCTGCAGTGGATGTTGTGCTGCTTGCGGCTTCTCCTGTGCCACTGCAAGGAAGGCCAAGGCTGTCAAAGATATGCTTCCGCGGAAGCGAATTTGATGCCTTCTCGTCTCCATGTTCACTTCTTGTCATGAGGGGCAAGTAGCATGCTTTGGGGTTTGGAGCTTCGTTTAGGGTGAGGGTTTCGGGAGTGCCAAACAGCCCAAGAAATTACAATTGGAACCTGGCAAGTTGCCGTCAGAAGCTGCGAGAAAAGGTTCTGGGGCCTATGTGGCTTATAGAGATTTGAGGCTACGCAGGGTTTTCAGTTTTAGCTTTAAAGCGTTTAAGCTTCCTTGGGTTTGGGGGGGGGGGGGGGGGTGTTGATTGACCCTAAACCCTAAACCCTAAACCCTAAACCCTAAACCCTAAACCCTAAATCCTGGAGTATGAGACTGCCTGGCCTTCCGGAGGGTCCACACGGTAGGATGCCGAGATGTCCACGCGGGATGATGGGGCGTCCCGACTCAAGTACCTGTAGGTTTAGGGATTAGGGTTTAGGGGTTTAGGGGTTTAGGGTTTAATTAGGGTTTAGGGTTTAGGGTTTAGGGTTTAGGGTTTAGGGTTTAGGGTGTAGGGTTTAGGGTTTAGGGTTTAGGGTTTAGGGTTTAGGGTTTAGGGGTGTATGGTTTAGGGTACCTATACAAACTTTGGGGTGTTGGGGCTCATCAGGATTCGATGATCGGCCCTGTTTGCAAAACAACACCTACATCCTAAACCCTATAAGCCCTGAACCCTGAAATCTAGAAGCCCTCAACCCCAAATGCCCTACACCCTAAACGCCCAAACCCTTTAAAGCCCTAAACCCCAAGTACATCCCAAAGCTACCCCTAAACCCTAAACCCTAAACCCCAAACCCCAAACCCTAAATCCCAAAGCTGCCCTTAAACCCTGAACCTGAAGCCATGCCATGGCCCGGCAGTGAGTTCGGTTGAGGGCACTTGAGGAAGCGCATGGTCTTCGCGTCCCGCATCACCTGGGGTCTTCAGCTTCAACTACAGGGGTTTAGGGTTTAGGGTTAAGGGTTGAGGGTTGAGGGTTTAGGGTTTAGGGTTCAGGGTTTAGGGGCGACCCTGTTTCATATACGGACACTTAATTACTTTACAAGTGGGTAACAAACGGCTGCACCGAAAGAGCCCAGTCACCAAGCAAAGCGCGTTGGGCACCGCGGGCAGGTTTACCTCAGCTGCCACTGTTTTCTACGCTAAGCCATAAACAAACCCCTAAACCTTAAACCCCACGAGTCCGAAAGTTTGGGAAGCACACGTGAAGACCTACACCCTGGGACACCGGAGTGCACACGTGAACACTCAACAAAACCCTAGACCCCAAGCCCTGAGCCCTCAACCCTAGAGCCCTCAACACCTAAACCCTAAACCCTAAACCCAAAGCCCCAACCGTCACTCTGGCAGAGTGGGGGGGTGGGGGGGGGTGGGGGGGGGTGGGGGCGGAACGTAGGATGCATGCGTCCGGGCTCGCTATCCCTGACTCGGATTCAGGGTTTAGGATTTAGGGTTGTCGAGAGGGTTTTGGTTCAGCGGGCTTTGTCTTGCTTAGTTGGTTTGGGAGTTCAATGGCTTAGGGTTTGGGTTTGGGATTGGTTTAGGTTTGGGGGTTGGATTCGGCTCACGGTTGGTTTAGGGGCCAGGGGGTTGAGGGTTTAGGGTCTAGGCTAGGGTTCTGGGTTTCAGTTTTGTGGAGCTTAGGATCTACGGTTTGGGTGGGTTTCAGCGTTTACGGGCCGAGAGAATCTAAGGCCCTATAGATGTTTGTTTGGGGGACCAGGGTTAAGGGTTCAGGGCCGGGTCCAGGGTTTCGGGCTTTAACGGTTTTAGGGTTTAGGGTTTAGGGTTTAGGGTTTAGGGTTTAGGGTTTAGGGTTGAACCTGTAGCATCACTAAGAGGGAGCCATGGATGCGCCTCGCACGCGGTAGCTTGTGAACCCCAAAGCTTTAGGGTTTAGGGTTTAGGGTTTAGGGTTTAGGGTTTAGGGGTTAGGGTTTAGGGTTTAGGGTTTAGGGTTTAGGGTTTAGGGTTTAGGGTTTAGGGTTTAGAGCTTCGCCCTAGCATTTGAGGTTCACTTGATTGTAGATCCCGCTGTATAGACCCCGCTCGCTAAACCTGTTCCTTCCTGAACCTTGTAACCCCGTGTTTGACCGGGATATAGTGCTGATAGGGGTTCGGGTATAATATACCCCAACCCCTAGATTATGCCGTACCTGAAGTTCATGGAACCCTACGTCCCTACATAAGCCCCAAGCCCCAATCCCTAAACCCCAAACCCGAAACTCCAAACCCCAAAACCCCAAACCCCAAACCCTAAAAATGCTAAACCTTTTGTTAAAAAAATCGCAGGCGCGTAAAGCATCTGTGAGGGACCGCACGTGGTGGCTGGGTCCCTGTATACTACGCATGTGCGCCGGAGCTGTGACGGGTTTTTAGGCTTGGAGATGTTCAAAAGGGACTTAGGGAAAAAAACTGGGGTTTAGGGTTTAGAGTTTAGGGTTTAGGGTTTAGGGTGTTTAGGGTTTAGGGCACGAATTTCGAGAAACTGCCCATATACCCAGGTCCAGTTCCAGGCGACATCTCCGCAGCAGCGAGAAATCGGAGCGACAGCGACGGGTTCAGCAGGGGTGTCACTTTGGGTTTAGGGTTTAGGGTTTAGGGTTTCGGGCTTAGGATTGAGGGTCGAAAAGGGTTGAGTGTCTAAGCCCTCACTGAAGCACATACATCCTGGACACACCCGGCAGCTTTCTTTGAGAAACGCTGCATCACCAGCGCCTGCCATTTGGGTGCTCGGACTTCCGAGCGGGAAAACGAAGGCAGCAATGCGGCTTGAGCGCTGACAGAGTCTGGAGCTGTGGGTTTCGGGTTTTAGGGTTTAGAGATCCGGAATTCGGCGCTCATTCAGACCGCAGCCGTCTTCAGCAGTTGTTTTACGAATTTGATGCGCAGAGTTGCTCTAGCTAGTGGCAAGGAGCAGCCGATGACACAAGGTCTGGGGGGGGCAGGGGCCCCCCTAGACCCTAAATTTGAACTTGGGGTTTAGGGTTTAGGGTTTAGGGTTTAGGGTTTGGGTTTAGGGTTTAGGGTTTAGGGTTTAGGGTTTAGGGTTTAGGGTTTAGGGTTTAGGGTTTAGGGTTTAGGGTTTAGGGTTTAGGGTTTAGGGTTTAGGGTTTAGGGTTTAGGGTTTAGGGTTTAGGGTTTAGGGTTTAGAATTTAGGGTTTAGGGTTTAGGGTTTAGGCCCTAAACTCTACGCCCCAAAATCCCATATTGTTCAGGCTGCGCCTTGACCAGCAAAAAAAAGCCTCTCCCCAGTAAGTGAACCCCTAAACCCTAAACCCTAAACCCTAAACCCTAAACCCTAAACCCTAAACCCTAAACCCTAAACCCTAAACCCTAAACCCTAAACCCTAACCCCAAGCCCTGAACTTAATCCCTGTTCCCCTAGGAAGAAAAAAGGATCCTTTTTGTTCATATATAAGAAAGCCCGCAACCCAAAAAGTAAAAAGGATCCCTAACACTGATCTAGTGAACCCCAAACCCCAAACCCAAACCCTAAATCCCGCACCCCAAACCGAACTCCTAAGCTGAAGCCCATGTCTCCCTGATATGCCGAGGCCACTATCAGCTTTTCTCAAGTGAAGCACCCCTGAGAGGTGGGGGGGGGGGGGGCTAAACATAGGGTTTAGGGTTTAGGGAGGGGTGCGGGCTTGCAGCCCTTGTTTTCAGCAGGTCGCCATGTTGCTTGGTTGAACTCTACGGGGGTTTCCAATAACTGGGGTCCTCATGTATACGCCCAACTACACCACAATCCCTCCGAAAATGGCTCTAGGTCATCCTTTTACCCTAAACGCCTAAACCCTCACCAACTTCTATCAATCTTCAACTAACCCTACAGTAAACCTTACACCTTAAAACCCTACATCATGATCAGAGACGGTGTCGTCTTCGGAAGCTCCCAAATTTCAAAGCCTTCCTCCGCACCAGAACTCTGTCGAGGGTGGCCATCTGAGCGCGCGCGGGTGGAGATGAGCCGAGCATGTCATGGTCTCGTTCGCGGACGTAGGTTCCCTAAAAGTTCGAGTTTCTGTTCGCCTATACTTCGCTCCAGAAACCCCCTAACCTCTAAACCCTCGCAACCCATAAGCCCTAACACTTGAAACCCTTGAAACCGTTGAAGCCCTTGAAACCCTTGAAACCCTGGAAACCCTGGAAACCCTGGAAATCCTGGAAACCCTGCAAACCCTGCAAACCCTGGAAACCCTGGAAACCCTTGAAACCCTTGAAACCCCCAAACCCTAAACCCCAAACCCTAAAACCCTTGCAATTACTTGCATGTAGGGCCGGAAACCGGAAACCCTTTCATACAGGGCCGGAGTGAGGGCGCCGCCCTGAACCCTGAACCCTAAACCCTAAACCCTAAACCCAAAACCCTAAACCCCTAAACCCTAAACCCTAAACCCTAAACCCTAAACCCTTTTCCACATCAACCAGCTGCTTAAGATGCCAAGCATTCAGACACCCATGGGCTGCTCCCGGGCTCAGGGCTTAGGGTTTAGGGGTTTAGGGTTTAGGGTTTAGGGGTTTAGGGTTTAGGGTTTAGGGTTTAGGGTTTAGGGCTTAGGGTTTAGGGCTTAGGGCGTAGGATTTAGGATTTGGGGGGAGCTCTGGACCTTGAAAGTCCGCGCGGGGGTTCCCAGATGGAAGTCGGCCCTCTCAGCGGAGCTCACGCGGCGGGTAGATCAAGGCCTTGGACGTACTCGGTTCAAGGCTTTTTTTTTTTGGGGGGGGGGGGGGGTGTCTAGCCCCTAGAGCCCTAGACCCTAAACCCTAAACCCTAAACCCTAAACCCTAAACCCTAAACCCAGATGTGCGTATAAGCTTCAGGGAATTCTGGGCTTTAGGAATCCCGGGCTTTGGTGCTGGGGTGGGGAGGGGGGGGTTACTCGAGGCAATCCCTGAGTTGGGCTTGGGCTTTGGGCTTTGGGCGTTGGGCGTTGGGCTTTGGGCTTTGGGCTTTGGGCTTTGGGCTTTGGGCTTTGGGCTTTGGGCTTTGGGCTTTGGGCTTTGGGTTTAGGGCACGAATTTCGAGAAACTGCCCATATACCCAGGGTTTAGGGTTTAGGGTTTAGGGTTTAGGGTTTAGGGTTTAGGGTTTAGGGTTTAGTGTTTCGATGCCAGACAAGAAGTTAGACCTTTTGCTGTGGACCAAGATGACAGAACTCGCTACAGAGGGATGTTGGGGGCCACACCACAACCCCCTATCCTCCGCCTTCGGGTTTCGGGCTTAGGGTTTCGGATTTCGGGTCCAGAATTTAGGGTTAAACCCTAAACCCTCAACCCCCCCCCCCCCAAAAAAAAATGCTTGCGGTTCGAGTTTTGGAACGGTTGGGGCTCACGAGCCCTGCCCGGGGCCGGGGCGGCAGCTAAGATTGCGAGCCGTCAAACCTGCGGCGCGTGGGCGCGTTCAGGTTTGGGGTTTAGGGTTTAGAGTTTAGGGTTTAGGGTTTAAGGTTTAGGGTTTAAGGTTTAGGGTTTAAGGTTTAGGGTTTAGGGATTAGGGTTTAGGGTTTAGGGTTTAGGGCTCAGGCTGTACACCCGAACCCAAACCCGCACAAACCTTTGCCTTTAACTTGAGGACAGTCCATATATGTACACATCTACATAGTGTATGTACATATTGATATTACTTTGGGGAATACGGGGGGTTTACTTACGAGAAGAAGGGGCCCTAAATATAGACCCCCAGATAGCAGGATTCCCTTAGAATAAGGACCCCAATGAGGTACCCCTATTTTCGGAAGCCCCCATAGTCGAATTCGTGGCTTTCATACATTTGCTTCTCTAAAGCCTGAGCAGCCCTGAACAAGGAACCCTCAACCCTAAACCCCAAACCCGAAACCCTCAACCCGACGGAAAGGTACGAAAACTCAAAGTCTATCCCCGAACCATTCCGCATCTGCCGAGCAGATCGAAATTTTGGGGTTTGGGGTTTAGGGTTTAGGGCTTAGAGCTTAGGGTTAAGGGTTTAGGTTTAGGGTTTAGGGTTTGGGAACCCTGAAACCCCTAAACTCTCAGTATTGCATGCTCGTGGAGCTGGGGCCACGGCTAAGGACGCTCGGGGCACTCCAGGTGGCCTGTAGCTCCTGCTCATCCGAGGATTAGGGCAACAGAGGTTAGAACTTGGGACTGCAGAACCCTCAACCCTAAACCCTAAACCCTAAACCCTAAACCCTAAAACTCGGAGTTTGGGTTGCCGGGAAGGGTTTTGAGGACTCAAACACGGGCTGGGGGTTGCAGAGTTAACCTAAACCATGAAAGCCCAAACCCTAGAAGCCCTATACTCCTCAAACCACATAAACCTTAAACCCCCGAAATAAGCCCTAAGGGCCTAAACTGTCGAACCTAAACCCAATGCCTTCGCCTCCCTCCTCCTCCTCCTCCTCCTCCTCCTCCTCCTCCTCCTCCTCCTCCTCCTCCTCCTCCTCCCTCCTCCAAAACCCACACCCCCGCACCTGGTCGAAAGCACCTAAGCCCCAAACCCTCTTAACCCCCACAATAAGCCCGATACTGAAACCAATCGCCCCTATAGTCAACCCTATAATGAACCCCATAAAACCTGCAATGACCCCATAATAAGCCCGAAAATGAACCCCAACAACCCCAGGAGCCCAAAAGGCCCTCAACTGGCAAACCGCGAGTCGAAGAGTTATAGGGTTTAGGGTTTAGGGTTTAGGGTTTAGGGTTTAGGGTTTAGGGTTGCAACCCTTCAAAACCCAAACAGGAAAGCCAGTGCTGGCGCAAAGGGTTTAGAGCTTAGGGTTTGTGGTTTGGAAATTGGTGGTTTATAGGGTTTAGGGTTCGGGTCCGCCGACCCTAGCGGCGTGTTGGATGGGAAAAGGAGGTGAAAACCTCCCTCTTCCCTCCTTGCAACCCAACGTGGGGGGGGGGTACCCCGCCAGCTTTTCTGTGGAGGAACAGGCCACCCACACCGCGTAAACTCATGGACCATAGGCGTTTTCGCACAGGGCATAGGGGCTCTTTTAGAAAAAAAAACCCTTCTTTCCCCCCCCCCACCCCCCCCCCCCCCCAAACCCCCCCCCACCCACCCCCCCCCCCCCCCCACCCCCCCCCCCAACCCCCCCCCCCCCCCCCCCCCCCCCAAACCCCCCCGCAACCGCAAACAAAATCACCAAACCCCAAACCTTAAACTTGTTCTCCTGCGGGGTCGGCGGCTTGAGTTGGAGGCTCTTAAATTAAGGGGCTGGGGATTAGGGGGGGGGGACCTTGAAGACATGCCATTTCCACCTATCCCACGCTGGAGTGGAGGAATTGCAGGGTTAGGATGGACTGTAAACCCAAACCCAAGGGCACTGACGCTACAACATAGCCCTAAACCCCAAAACCCCGAAACCCGAAACGTACACAGCCCTAAACCCTAAACCCTAAACCCCAAACTCTAAACCCTAAACCCTAAACCTTAAACCCTAAGCCCTAATGGAGGCAATATGTACATGAACAGATACATGCTGTGGACATCACGGGTCCACTATATATTGGGACCCTCGCCCCTTCAACCCTAAAACCCTAAACACTAAAACCCCTTCACCCTGAGAACCCTCAACCCTAAACCCTAAACCCTAAACCCTAAACCCTAAACCCTAAACCCTAAACCCTAAATCTAAGAAAACAAACGTGCCAGGAACACGAAGTCCACGTGGGCGGGCTGCGTGAAGCCAGCGAAGCGGGGATCCATCCTCGTCGCTCCACGCTAACCCTTTAAACTATGGGTTTAGGGTTTAGGGTTTAGGGTTTAGGGTTTAGGGTTTAGGGTCTTGGAGGTGTAGCTTGGAGTCCTAAACCACGGAAACGGGACGCGGGAGGGGGAAGGGGGGAAATACCTCGGCGACGCCACTTCAAGTGGAGACGACCCTTCTCCCGAGCTAAGTTCCCGTACTCAGGGAATAGGTTGAATTGCATGTTATTAAAAAAAGTATGGTCAGTTCTCAAAACTTATGGTCCTTTTTTGGGTACCCTAGATGTTAGGAATAAAAAAAGGGACCAACGTGTAGAGAAGTACTTGTATCCACATTCTGGTAGCCTAACTGAACATGGTCCTGTAGCGTGAAGGCCGGGGTGGGGAGGGAGGGTCCAGGGTGTCGGGATGAACAGGTTGAACGGGGGATTCCGGGTTTAGAGCGAAACCCTAAACCCTAAACCCTATACAACTCTTGGGTCGATACTCTCGAAGGTCCCACTGGCGGATCTGGTCCTTGCAAGTCACGGAGGGTCTAGTGTTTCGTGCTTAGGGTTTAGGGTTTAGGGCTTAGGGTTTAGGGTTTAGGGTCTAGGGTCTAGTGTGTAGCCCAGAGGGTCCATTTGTAGATGGAATTGCGTACCCGAAACCCATACTGAATGGGGTTTTGGGGTACCTAATTCCAGAATAGTACTACGAATGGACCCTCTGGGTAGGGCTTGGGGTGTAGAGTATTGCGAAGCTGCTCTTCGGCACTTGCTGTCGATATGTTGTCTGCTAGTTGAAGATTTCCGATTTAGGACTTTGGGGCGTCAGAATCCTGGCAGTCGATATTTTAGGTTTCTGGGTGTAGGGTCCAACGAACATGAGAACCCCCCCCCCCCCCCCCAAATAGTAGGATTCCCTTATACCATATCCTACGTAGGGTTGAGGGTTTTGGGAGGAGAAAGTTGACCACGAATAGACGGGTGATTGGTGCGGCAAACGTCTTCAATGTTGAGTCCGTTTGGATTACAGTCCGGGAGGGTCCATTTCTAGTACTATGATGGAAGTAGGTACCCCAGACTGTGTGTGTGAGTACAACTCGGAGAAGTGTTTCGAAGGCTTGAGCCTGAGGAATATTTACATAGCCACATCTGGTTGGAGACTAAACCCCAAACCGTGAACCCTAAACCCTAGACATAGACCCTGTGACCCACACACTATCTCTCTCTTTTCTTTCTTTCATGGGGCTTTCTCTCTCTCTCTCTCTCTTTTCTTTCTTTCATGGGGCTTTCATGACTCTCTCTCTCTCTCTCTCTCGCTTTTCTTTTTCTTCTTGTAGTTCATCCTCACCTGACTATGCATATCATTCAACTTCTCAGTGATTTCGCAAGAGCTCTGCCTACGCCTCTTGAAGGTGCTAAGCCCTAAACTTAAGCCCTACAACTCTAGATTCTCTAGATACCCAACGTGTGTCCTAACATCCGTAGAAGCAGCCCTTGGTCCATGTGTGGAGGGGGTTTTACGAAGATAAGGGATCCCCTGATATAGACCCTCCCAGAGAGTAGTAAGTTGGGCTTTGAGTCGAAAGCAGAAGGCTTCAGAGTCTAGGGTTTAGGGTTTAGGGTTTAGGGCTCACAGTACATTGAATGTAGAGTAGTTTAGAACCGGAATTGTAGAGGGTTGCTTTAAGGTTTGGGCCCCAGGCGTTGAGAGGGAGAACGGAGATCTCCAGTCCTGAAGACACCGGGCGATGTTGTCACTCAACTCCGTCGGAAAGGCGCAGAACCTTCAGGGTTTAGGGTTTAGGGTTTAGGGTTTGGGGTTTAGGGTTTAGGGTTTAGGGTTTAGAGTTTAGGGTTTAGGGTTTAGGGTTTAGGGTTTAGGGTTTAGGGTTTAGGGTTTAGGGTTTAGGGCCTCATTCCATACTAAGAACCAGGAATTCTGGAGTTGAGGCGTCGTAAACCGTAAGCTTTGCCGCAAAGCTCCCCAAGCGGCAGCCAGGCTTCTATGATAGGCTTTGCGAAGCCCCTGAACCCTCAACCCTAAACCCTAAACCCTGAACCCTAAACCCTAAACCCTAAACTCTCTACCCCTTGATCCTAGACCCTAGAATCTTCAGAACGAACCCTAAACCCTAAACCCTAAACCGTAAACCCTGAACCCTAAACCCCAAACCCCAAACCCCAAACCCCAAACCCTAAACCCTAAACCCTAAGCCCTAGCAACCCTGAACCTGACCGACTGGGAGCCCCGACGCACGAACGAACCGCGCCGTCCTGTCCGACGTGTCCACGTGCACGACCAATGCAAAGCGCCTGGGGGGTTTAGGGTTTAGGGTTTAGGGTTTAGGGTTTAGGGTTTAGGGTTTAGGGTTTAGGGTTTAGGGTTTAGGGTTTAGGGTTGAGGAGTCGATCTTCGACCTCAGAGCCTGCCTAACCCTACAGCCCTATAGGCCCTACAAGCCCTACAAACCCTGAACGAACTTTAGGGTTTAGGGTTTAGGGTTTAGGGTTTAGGGTTTAGGGTTTAGGGTTTAGGGTTTAGGGTTTAGGGTTTAGGGTTTAGGGTTTAGGGTTTAGGAGTCGATGAACCCTATACTTCCCTAGCATCATAAACCGTACAAACCCTACAGGACCTGCAAGCGCCTCATCAGGTCTCAGACCTTAAACCCTAAAACCCTCAACCCTAAAACCCTAAAGACCTAAAACCCTAAAACCCTAAAACCCTAAAGCCCTAAAGCCTGAGACCAACCCACGAACTCTGAGCCCTTCGAGACCCTTTGATCTGAACGAAGGGTGGGGCTTGAAAGTTTAGGGTTTAGGGTTTAGGGTTTAGGGTTTAGGGTTTAGGGTTTAGGGTTTAGGGTTTAGGGTTTAGGGTTTAGGGTTTAGGGTTTAGGGTTCTCTAAGGTCTCTAACCCTTAACCCCTAACCCCAAACGCACCCTAAACTCTGAATCCCCAAACCCTAAAAACACTGAACCCCTAACAACCCTAAACACACCCTAAACCCTATACCCCGAAAAGCCCTAAACTCCTCAACAGCCTAAACCCCCAACAAAACCTAAACCCTAAACCCTAAACCCTAAACCATAAACCCTAAACCCTAAACCCTAAACCCTAAACCCCTCAAAGCCCTCAAGGCCATCGAAGGCAAGGAACATGCTCGGCATCCCCAAGTTGAAGCTGTAGCCCTCGAGGGGCACCTCAGGTTCGAGGACACCGAAGAAGGGTTTAGGGTTTAGGGTTTAGGGTTTAGGGTTTAGGGTTTAGGTTTAGGGTTTAGGGTTTGGGGTTTGGGGTTTGGGGTTTGGGGTTTGGGGTTTGGGGTTTGGGGTTTGGGGTTTGGGGTTTGGGGTTTGGGGTTTGGGGTTTGGGGTTTAGACCACATCGTGGTTCGTGAGGGGCTTCGGCCTTTAGGGGTTTAGGCGTTTGCGGTTTCGGGGCTCAGGGTTTAGGGTTTCGGGGGTTTAGGGGTTGAGGTTATTGTGGTTTAGGGAAGGGGTTTATGGGTTGAGGTTGAGGAGGGTCGGAAGCGCACGAGTGTGAGGCGCAACCGCCTTACGGAACATGGTGAAACACCGCGTAGACTCATGGACCATAGGCGGTTTCGGTTCAGGGTTTAGGGTTCAGGCCACCTCGACCAGGAGGATCGCCAGCCAGCATGGGACTCACCACAGCTTCCCTAAACCCTGAACCCTGAACCCTGAACTCTACACCCTAAACCCTAAACCCTAAACCCTAAACCCTAAACCCTAAACCCTAAACCCTAAACCCTAAACCCTAGCAGATGAGGAAGAGGAAGTCCACAAGTAGCGCCGCCTCCACTCCCACTGCCGCCACGGGTGTAGGGGTTGAAGGTTTGGGATTTAGGGTTTGACGGTTTTGCGGGCTTAGGGTTGAGAAGTTTAAGGGTTTCTGCTGGCTTCTGCTCCAGGGATTGAATTAGCGGTCAGAAAAGCAGGGTTTTGGGGTTGAGGTTGGGTTGAGGGGTTGAGGTTTGGAATACTCGTATAGCAGCGAGCCAAAACCAGCCCAACCTGAACGAACCGCGAGGTTTGTGCTTAGGCGGTCAAATGCCTTCGGAAACGGGCTTAGATTTCACGTCGTTTAGGCCTGAGCCCCAAGCAAACCTAGCCTCATTCGACCTTGAACCAACTCTAAACCATAAACCCCTGCCCCTAAACACTAACCCTGAACCCTGAACCCAAAACCCGAAACCGTAACCCTAAACCCCTACCCCCTACCCCTAAACCCTAAAAACCCTAAACCCCAAATCCTAAACCCTAAACCCTAAACCCTAAACCCTAAACCCTAAACCCTAAACCCTAAACCCTAAACCCTAAACCCTAACCCACCCCAAACGCCGCCTCCCACGGGTCGAGGTCTACTGCCAGCACCAGGGGGACGGGGCTCTCTACGGCCTGAAGCAGCAAAGGTAGGGTTTAGGGTTTAGGGTTTAGGGTTTAGGGTTTAGGGTTTAGGGTTTAGGGTTTAGGGTTTAGGGTTTAGGGTTTAGGGTTTAGGGTTTAGGGTTCAGGGTTTAGGGTTTAGGGTTTAGGGTTCAGGGTTGAGGGTGTTTTTTCGGTGCACTATTGCAGAACTTAACATCTATATGGAGGTCTCTATTGTAAAATGGGCCATCGCCTGTTAACATTTATCTTCAACGCCTTCTTCTATGTTGGAAATGGACTTACATTAAAATAGTAATGTATTTGGGTGCTTCTTTTCTCCGGCGTATAAGTTTCATTCTTTATCTATGTGTATCTTCAACCGTTTCAATCACACTCTCAAACTTTTCATGCTACAATAATAAACATTCTCCTTCAACTCCTCCAAGTTTTACCCACCTCGCATTCTTCATCATGATACTTACAAAGATTCTTCACAATACCATCAGGCATGCTTAGTTTCCATAAACTCAAATTCTGTTGGTAAAACTTACATGTGGGCACACATACTCACCTCATCTTTAATACTTGCTTTCATTTCAATAACCATCAAGAACTTGTTAATGATTTCCTCCTGTTCTTCCCTAATTATTTACTATCCAATATCTATACATGATATTTCTTTAAATGGGTTTTTGTGAAATACAGAATTTTCACTCACAAGTTTTAACATAGGAGTTAAAGGGGCTCAGGTGCTTAGGGGCTTAGGGTTTAGGGTCTAGGGCTTAATTCATTCAGGGTTTAGGGCTTAGCGTTTAGGGGTTTAGGGTTTAGGGTTTAGGGGTTAGGGGTTTAGGGTTTAGGGTTTAGGGTTTAGGGTTTAGGGTTTAGGGTTTAGGGTTTAGGGTTTGGGGTTTGGGGTTTGGGGTTATTCGGGGCTTTGAGGGCCTTGCCTCTGAGATGCTGGAGATGAGCCACCAGCGCGCAAAGGGTTCCAGGCAGGCACCTGAAACTTCCATCAATCCCCTAAACCCTAAACCCTAAACCCTAAACCCTAAACCCTAAACCCTAAACCCTAGGGGTTTGGGGAGTTCGGGGGTTCAGGGGATGAGGGAAGCTTCGCGAAGTTGCGGGGTTTGGGGAAGCTGGGGGCCGCTGAAATGGACTCCGGGTTTAGGGTTTAAGGTTTAGGGTTTAGGGGTTTTAGGGCTTAACTCTTTCATTCCTTCGCCAGAAACCGAGGAGCCCGAGAGGTTTCCAACTTTTGCAAAGGATTAGGGTTTAGGCTTTTGGGTTTAGGGCTTGGGGCCCTCTGTTGTGCAATGTGGCTCATCTGATGGAACCTAACCCATGCAAAAGGAATAAGGGTACTAACACGCCTCCCAGTGCAAATCCGCCCCGACTCCCGTAGTTTCTGCAGAACATCTTTTCGGTGACGATATGGGATGAGGCTCCCGTACCACAAACGGGACTGCAAAAGGGACTTTAGGGTTTATCAGGTTTAGGACGATGATGTCGAGAGCCGACCACACCTCTACAAACTAGCCCTAAAACCGAGACCCTAATGCGCCCACATCTTGATTCCCAAACCCTAAGCCCTATAAACCATAGGCGTGCGCCCTCATTCTTACCTAAACCCTAAACCCTAAACCCTAAACCCTAAACCCTAAACCCTAAACCTCCATTACTACAAGCCTCTCGGTAAACTCTATGAAGACCCTGCGTCGGCCGATTGAGCTCTGCGCAGAAGGATGAGGTGGCGCTCGAAGGGAACATCTTAGTCGCGTGTCGGGTTTGGGGTTTAGGGCTTGGGGTTTGGGGTTTGGGGTTCGGGGTTTAGGGTTTAGGGTTTAGGGTTTGGGGTTTAGGGTTTAGGGCTAGGGTTTAGGGGTTCAGGCTACGGGCCCTACAAGATTGACAGGGTCTCTTGAAATTTCGCAGCAAATTTATATGAAGAAGAGGGGTTGAGGGCATGTAGAGTTTAGGGTCCTAGGCCCTAAACAAGAAACCCTAACCTTCGTGCTTCCGGGGGCGAGTATGGGTACTGCTGTGTAGGAATCTTTGGTTGCCTTTCTGTGGGATTAGAGGAGATTTCGGTTCGGGCCTTTTGAGGCCTAAAAGCTTGTAATCCAGAAGGGGTGCCCCAAATATGCCATCTTTATAAACCCCCAGAAGGGGTACCCCTACTTTCGGAAACCCATCGAGACAAGGCAGCTTCTCCTGACGGCGCATGGTCAAAGAGATTTGGGTTCAAGGCTCGGGGGGCAACGGTCTACGATAGCATTTGTGGCTCAAGGTGGTTTAGGGTACTAAACCCTAAGCCCTAAGCCCTAAACCCTAAGCCCTTTGAAGGTTCAGGGTTCCGGACTTCAAGTTTTACTGTGCAATGTGGGGTGCAAGTGGTCAGCTCTCTGCCGAATCGCCCCAAGTGACTCCTCGGAAGCCGCTCCAGCAACTTCGGGAAGAGCGCGAAAGCTGGAAGGAGCTAAGCCCTAAACCCTAAACCCTAAACCCTAAAGCCTAGACCCGTTTGTCTGACCCTAGACCCTAAACCCTAAACCCTAAACCCTAAACCCTAAGCTTGCAGTTTCGGAGCGGATGCTTGGCGCGAGCGTCCATGAGGAAGTTGCAATCGTCATGGGGCGGAGCACGACTCTGCTGGCCAGCTCCTTGGGTCTCTGTACTGCGGCGGCACCTTATAAGCCCAAATAGGGTTTAGGCTTTAGGGGTTAGGGTTTAGGGTTTAGGTTTTGGGGTTTGGGGTTTGGGGTTTAGGGTTTAGGGTTTAGGGTTTAGGGTTTAGGGTTTAGGGTTTGGGGTTTGGGGGTTTAGGGGTTTAGGGTTTGGGGCTGCCACGGCCCCTTATAAGCCTAAACAATGAGCCCAGAGCCGACCTTAAGCACCCCCAAACCTACTTTCTTGTAGGGTTTTTTGCTACAAAACCCCTTACAGAGATTCGGAGGTGTCCTGCGAAAAAGGAAGCCTCAGGTTCAAACCCCTAAACCCTAAACCCTAAACCCTAAACCCTAAACCCTAAACCCTAAACCCTAAACCCTAAACCCTAAACCCTAAACCCTAAACCCTAAACCCTAAACCCTAAACCCTAAACCCTAAACCCTAAACCCTAGCCCTAAACCCTAAACCCTCTCAACCCTGAACCCTAAACCCACCGAGCTCAGCGCAGATCGCCGCACATAGTCGCAGGCGAAGGGGTTCAACCTACCGGTTTGGGGGTTTGGGGTTTGTAGGGTATAGGGTAGACGGCATAGGGTTTAGAGTTTGTGGCTTAGAGTTTGTGGTTTAGGGTTCACGGTTTAGGGTTCAGGGTTTGGGGTTCGGGGTTTGGGGTTAAGATGTTGAGGAAATATCAGAAGCGACATGGACGTCGGAATTGGCCGCTGGCTCAGGACAGCCCCCGTGTATCCCCCAAACTAGTTGCCCAGATCCCCAACCCTAGACCATCAATCTCTGAAGCAGGGTCCAAATCCTAATCCTTCAAATTAATAGGTGACAGCCCTTCACAGCCCCAGGGCCTATACTTCAGAACCTTGAAAGAATGTAAGGAACCATGCAACTGCCCTTAGATACCCTAAATCTTGAACTCTAAACCCTAAACCCTAAACCCCCAACCCTCAACCCTCAACCCTAAACCCTAAGCCCTAAACCCTATAAACCCTATAAACCCTATAAACCCTATAAACCCTATAAACCCTATAAACCCCATAAACCCTATAAACCCTATAAACCCTATAAACCCTATAAACCCTATAAACCCCATAAACCCTATAAACCCCATAAACCCTATAAACCCTATAAACCCTATAAACCCTATAAACCCTATAAACCCTATAAACCCTATAAACCCTATAAACCCTAAACCCTCAACCCTCAACCCTAAACCCTAAACCCTAAGCCCTAAACCCTAAACCCTATAAACCCTATAAACCCTATAACCCTATAAACCCTATAAACCCTAAACCCTAAACCCTAAACCCTAAACCCTGTGAACCCTAAACCCTAAACCCTATAAACCCTAAACCCTAAACTCTAAAACCTCAACCTGGCGGTGCCTATCGACCTCGCTGCGCGGAATCTCCAGAACCTGAGGAGGGAGAGGAGGGACTGGATGGGGTTTAGGGTTTAGGGTTTAGGGTTTAGGGTTTAGGGTTTAGGGTTTAGGGTTTAGGGTTTAGGGTTTAGGGCTTAGGGTTTAGGGTTTAGGGTTTCGGGTTTAGGGTTTAGGGTTTAGGCGGCTCCTGCGAAACAATATGTACGTAGAGTATAGGGATAAGGTTCCGGGGTGAGGGATACTATTTCCAGGCTCCCCAAAGGAACAGGGAACCTAAACAGGAAGGGGAACAAGGGCTTCCTTTGGGAATCCGAGAAATCCCAGTAAAAAACGAAACCCGCCAAGTCACCCAAGCTCCAGATCCCTAAACCGCTAAACCCCTAAACCCTAAAACCCTAAGCCCTACTTTCAAAACACAAAATTCTTTTTTTTTGTAAAGTTATCACTATAAAACCCTTTGTAGGATTCTTGGGTCATCTGCAAGCAAAGTAGGTTGTGGGTTCAGGTAGGCCCTACCCTAAATCCTAAAACCCTCGACCCTAAACCCTAAACCCTGAACCCTAAAACCGAACATAAACCCCAAAGCAACCCCTAAAAGCCTAGACCCCCTGAAACCCGAAAACCCTCAACCCTAGATCGACCCTCGGGCGCCCTACCACGCCGGTGGACTCGCCCGAAGCAATGTCTGGCAGGTCGCTGGTTTCTCTCCCTGAAGGGTTTAGGGTTTAGGGTTTAGGGTTTAGGGTTTAGGGTTTAGGGTTTAGGGTTTAGGGTTTAGGGTTTAGGGTTTAGGGTTTAGGGTTTAGGGTTTAGGGTTTAGGGTATGTCTGGCAGGTCACTGGATTCTCTCCCTGGCGCACATTTACTGGGTGGTTCTTAGTAGGGATACAAGGTAGGAAACCCTGTCTCTCTGGTCTAAAGGATAGAGCCACGCTACCTATGAGGCAACTGCATGGTGATTGTCATCAAGAAGGTCTACTCCCTTTGATCTAACCACAGCCTCTATTCCGGCCGCAGTGGCGGCGACGCTGTCCCCGTGCGAAGTGTGGGGAATGGCGCTCGGCCACCCCGAGCGCCCGGGAATGAGGTAGTTGGAAACCACCGCGGGTTGAAAAGCCAGGGCTTCGTGATAGCACAGCAGCGCTCCCGCGTACACGGGCTGCGCACCCTGAGGTCTGTGTCGCGCCGTGGACGAATGAACGGGCGGTTAAGCGGAACCTCGGCCAAGGTCGCCGTTTCGTCGAATGCACTAAAGTCGCTCGAATGAGCACTCCAGAATCTCCTGCAGTGAAGTCATCTTCGAGAGCCCCGGAGTTATAGCGAAAATGCTAGACTGCTTCGAAGAGCATGCATCCAAATGATGCCACATGAGCTCTTCGCCGATTCCGATGTGGCCCACCCCGGCGAGGACTTGAGTATGGGTTTTTTGGGGTATCCTAATTCCATAATGCCACTACAAATGGGATCAGAGGGTGCAAGGGTTGGGGTTTGGGGTTGAGGGCTTTAAGATTTAGGGTTTGGGGTTCAGGGTTCTAGGACTTAGGGGGGGGTGGGGTTTAACTAGTAATGTAGGGCTTGGGTCTCAGGGTTTAGGATTGCGGCTTGGGGCTGGGGTCTAGCGTTTTATATAGGATTTGCAGTTTAGGATTACGGCTGGGGTCTAGTCATTTAGGATTTGGGGTTTACGGTTTGAGGTTTACCGCGTGCAGGGTTCGCGCTGATGCGGACGAGTCGTCGTCTCGAAGCACTGACGAATGTACGCAAGAATATACGGGGTGTAGGCTTCGGAGCTTTGGGTTGTCACGCCAACGGGCGTCGCATTTCCACCAAAGAACAAAGTCCGCATCTCTACGTCTGTTGGTACCCTGAAGAGCCCTCAGTATCACTGAAGCCCTGTCAAACCTTAAAAACCAAGTTCCAGTCCCAGAATATACAACCCAGGAAGTACCAACGGGCGGGTACTTCAAAGGATGAGGGCTTATGGATCTCTAAACCCCAAACCCTATCCCTAAGCCCTAAACCCTAAGACCTAAAATCTAAAGCAAGCCCTAAACCCTAAACCCTAAACCCTAAACCTAAACCTAAGCCCTAAACCCTCGAAGGCCCCCAGATCCTAAGCCACAAAACGGAAATTAGGGACACCCTGAGAAGTCCTGGATGTTCAGCCCAGGCGAAGCCCCAGATCAACACTACAACAAGGATTTTGGGCTTAGGGTTTAGGGTTTAGGTCGAGGGTTTAGGGTTTGGGGGTTTGCGGGTTGTAGGGTTTAGGCGGTTTAGGGTTTAGGGTGTGAGGGTTAAGGGTTTAGGGTTTGGGGTTTAGGGTTTAGGGATTGGAGTGTACCGGCGGCGCCTGACGAACTGGACGTGGAGGACGCGGCTCCTGCAGGCAAGTGGCCACGTTTCGAGGCCAAACCCTATAACCCTAAAACCCTAAATCCCTGTATCCCTAAAACCATAAACCCCCAAAACCCAATAACCCTAAATCCTAACGCCCTAAGACCACCTCAAGCCCACACCCCCAAGCCCAAAACCCCAATCCCCAAAACTCCAAAACCTCCCAGTCCAAAACCCCCAAACCCGAAAACCCTAAACCCCCTTCCAGACCCTAAACCCCTAAACCCTAAGTTCTGAAACCCAAAAAACCCTAAACCCCTAAACCCTAAGTATTCCTAGACCCTAAACCCTAAACCCTAAACCGTAAACCCCGAAACCCTAAACCCCAAAACCCTAAACCCTTAAACAGCAAAGGCCCTGAATAGCGGCGTGTCCGGAGGAAGCAGCGCCGTTATCAGGCTGCGGCTCGATAACGGCCTGGGGCAGGCTGTGGGTCTCCAGGTCTCGAGGCCTCTATAGGTTTTGTAGGGTTTCGGGCTGAGGGTTCTAGAGTTCTACTAAGGTTCTAGGGTTTGGGGTTTAGGGTTGAGGGTTTAGGGTTTGGGGATTAGGGTTTGGGGTTTGGGTATCTTGGGGCTCTATTTATAAGGATCCAGGGTTCCAGTGTTCACGTTTTAAGGGTGCCCTGTAAACCCCAGCTCCCTTGAACTTGGGGCTCTAGGGGTTCTATTTAGGTGAAAGGCTTCTAAGCACCCAAAAAAGGACCTGCCGAGGGTTCTCCTGCTTCAACATCCCTATCTCCTAAGTGCCCTAGACCCGAAGCCTTAAATCTCAAAACCCGGATCTAGCCAACCGCCTGACCCCCTAAGCTCTACACCCGACTGCAAAGGTACAGCTGAGCATTCTTCTAAGAATAATTCAACACACCCCAAGCCCATGCCCCTTAAGCTATCAACGGAGAATGCAAGGAAGGAATCTACCCTACCCCTTCCTCTCTTTTAAGGGTATGCCCAAGGGGTATGTTGAACATTTTTTGAAATTCTGAACGTAGTCGAGCAACAAGGTAGGCTGGCACTCTTGACGTTCACAAACGAGCCCTAAACCCTAAACCCTAAACCCGAAACCCTAAACTCACTTCAATAGACTTGTCCATGCTTTCAACCCGAGGATTGACCATGCATTGTGTGCACAGCCATGGGAAGCAAACACTATACGAAAACCTGAACCCGAAATAGGGCGCTTACGAAAGTTTAGGGTTTAGGGTTTAGGGTTTAGGGGTTTAGGGGTTTAGGGGTTTAGGGTTTAGGGTTTAGGGGTTTAGGGGTTTAGGGGTTTAGGGGTTTAGGGGTTTAGGGGTTTAGGGGTTTAGAGGTTTAGGGGTTTAGGGGTTTAGGGGTTTAGGGGTTTAGGGGTTTAGGGGTTTAGGGGTTTAGGGGTTTAGGGGTTTAGGGGTTTAGGGGTTTAGGGGTTTAGGGGTTTAGGCAATTCCATCATAGTCCTACAAATGGACCCTCTGGATTAGGCCAGGTGCTTCTCTCCAGCGACGCGCATTGTCAGCGCTGACGTAGTTGACAGCGTACCTGGGGTTTAGGGTTTAGGGTTTAGGGTTTAGGGTTTAGGGTTTAGGGTTTAGGGTTTAGGGTTTAAGGTTTAGGGTTTAGGGCTTAGGGCTTAGGGCTTAGGGTTTAGGGTTTAGGGTTTAGGGTTTGGGGTTAGGGTTTATGGTTTAGGGGTACCTGGCGCTGGAGACACTCCGCCATCGGCAGTGTTGCTCGAAGCCCAAACCGCCAGATCTTAAACCCGAGACCCTACACCCTAATGACCCTAATAACCCTAATAACCCTAATAACCCTAACAACCCTAACAACCCTAACAACCCTAATAACCCTAATGACCCTACTAACCCTAATAACCCTAATAACCCTAATAACCCTAATAACCCTAATAACCCTAATAACCCTAATAACCCTAATAACCCTAATGACCCTAATAACCCTAATAACCCTAATAACCCTAATAACCCTAATAACCCTAATAACCCTAATAACCCTAATAACCCTAATAACCCTAATAACCCTAATAACCCAAATAACCCTAATAACCCTAATAACCCTAATAACCCTAATAACCCTAAACCCTTCTTGCAGGGCTCTTCTCCACGCCTACTTCTGAGGGTGGGACAAAACTCGTCCTCTTAAGCCTAACTCGCGAGATCACAAGGCTTCAAGGCTTCGGGCCTAGCTGTCCCAAAAGCCCTAAACCCTAAACCCTCAACCCTCAACCCTAAATCCTGAACCCTGAACCCTTGAGGGCTTAAGGTTGGTTTAGGGTTTAGGGCTCCAGTCTTCACCCTTACAGGCCCTAAGACCTCAGCCTAAGATAGTCCTCTGAATTCAACCGCAGTCTAGCCCCTTACCTACCGACATCTTTGAAACAACTAGTGCTGGAACGAACTTCTGCAGGCTTAGTGAGGGTCAAACGCCTTGAGGTTTAGAGCTGAAAAGGGTCTAGGGTTGAGGGTTTAGGGAGTGTTCAGTGAGCAGAGTGGAGGGTTTCAGGATATCGTTCTATGTATCAACCTCCCGGCCAAGCTGCTTGGACCAGATCAACAATATAAAATAGCCCTGAACTTGACCCTGAACCTCGGAAAAGTCTTTCCTCAGGAAACATGAGGAGCTGAACTAAACCCCAAACCCCAACCCCAAACCCCAAACCCCAAACCCCAACCCCCAAACCCCAAACCCCAACCCCCAAACCCCAAACCCCAAACCCCAAACCCCAAACCCCAAACCCCAAACCCTAAACCCTAAACCCTAAACCCTGCTGCGATCCCTAGAGTCCCCGCACGCCCCCTGGCGGCCTCACCGCCGATCTTGCCATCTCCGCAGCTCCAGCGGCCGCGGCCCCCAAACAGGCAGCCGCACCCACCTTTACAGTGAGGGTTTAGGGTTTAGGGTTTAGGGTTTAGGGCTTAGGGTTTCGGGTTTAGGGCTTAGGGTTTATTGGTATGAGAGTGTTAGGGTTCCGGGGTGTTAGGGGTTTGAGGATGTTAGGGTTGAACAACCATCTCCATGTCTCCACCCTGATACTGCTCTTTCACCTTGATGTTGCCCTCATCATTCTTCGTCGGCCGTGGAGAGCAAGGGCTTCGCGAACTCCATCTTTAAGGCCGTGCGCTCTGCAACCTTGCTTCGGGTGGGTCGTGCTTGACATTCAGCGTCCAATACTGGCAGTTGCCCTGCTTGTCGCCATCGGTCGTATGGCCGAGGGGTGAGCTTTCGGGTTTTGGGGCGTTAGGGCTTTCGAACTTGTTTTAGGGGTTTTCGGGTTGAGGGGGTCATGCTTCCAAAGCCTGCAAGCCAACCCCCAACGCCCTAAACCCTAACCGCTTATCAACCCGAAACTCCTAAACCTGGAAACCCTAAACCCTATAGCCTCCCAACCAAACTTAAGCCCCGAAACCCCAGCTCCTCAAACCCTACAAGCCCCAAAGCGCCCAAACCCTAAAACCCTGCAACCCTCAACCCCTGAGTCCCAAAACCCCAACTCAACCACAAACCCCGGGGAAGAAGGGGAAAGGGGAAACCCTAAACCCTAAACCCTCAACCCTAAAGCCTAAGACCTAACCGCAACCCGAAAAATGAAACCAATTCGAGACTTCTAGACCGAGGAGTAACCTAGGAATATGTTGATTAGAGGGGCTTGTAAGGGAACTGAAGTAGTAAGGGCCTGCTCTGGGTCCTCTCGCCCAAAACCCGAACCCGAAACCCTTAACCCTAAACCCAAAAACCCAACGCCGAAAACTCTAAGCCCTAAACCCTAAACCCTAAACCCTAAACCCTAAACCCTAAACCTTAAACCCGAAGTGGTTTCGGCCGCTTTCGCGCCTTGGTCCCGAGGCCACAGGCAGCGGCCAGGGCGGTGAGGGACAAGCAGCCGCAGGCGCCAGACAGGGGCCTGAAACAGATTTAGGGGATTTAGGGTTTCGGGTTTCGGGTTTAGGGTTTGGGGTTTGGGGTTTGGGGTTTAGGGTTTAGGGTTTAGGGTTTAGGGTTTAGGGCTTAGGGCTTGGGGTTTAGGGTTTAGGGTTTAGGGTTTAGGGCTTAGGGTTTAGGGTTTAGGGTTTGGGGTTTAGGGTTTAAGGCTTAGGGTTTAGGGTTTGGGGTTTTAAGACAAGTTGAATGTGGGATGTAGGGTTTGGGGTTTTAGGGCTTTAGGGAGTTTAAACCCTAAACGCTAGGGTTTCAGGGCTTAGGGTTTTGGGGCTGAGGGATTTCGAGTCTAGGGTGCGCAGACTTTGTAAAGCTTGAACTTACGTACTGTTGGCCAGGGAACGAAAGAATGAATTGGTTGAAAGTCGACAATCAAAAACCCCTAGGGCCCTAAGCTCTAAAATTGGCTTGAAAACCCTTAGAGGTGTCATCTTCAGGTTGACCGAGTTTAGGGATTTAACCCTAAACCCTAAACCCTAAACCCTAAGCCCTAAACCCTAAACCCTAAGCCCTAAACCCTAAACCCTAAACCCTAAACCCTAAACCCTAAACCCTAAACCCTAAACCCTAAACTAAACCCTGTGGGAAGCAACGGTAGGTGACTGGGCTCAGGTCGCTGTTACGGCGCTGAGGGTTCAGGTCTTCCTAACTTCAAGGGCTTAGGGTTTAGGGTTTAGGGTTTAGGGTTTAGGGTTTAGGGTTAGACTTGTTGGTTTAGAGTCCAGGGTTGCGCGGGTCTGGGTTTGGGGTTTATCGGCAGCAACCTTCAACCCAATACTACAACCATAAACGCATACAGGCGCATGATGAGACCGAATATGTAATAGCATGGGAAGTGGTCAATCAAAATTATGGCACTGCTGGTTAGGATTCTACTATAAAAGAGAGAAGACAGAGACCCCACAACTTTGATTTATTGGGGTTTGGGGTTTGGGATTTGGGGTTTAGGGTTTAATGTTTGGGGTTTGGGATGTAGGGTGCAAGGATGTTGCGAACGGGAACCCCCACAGGCCGGTCAACTCGAAGCCACCCAACCCTAAACCCGGAACCCTAAACCCCGAAACCCTAAACCCGAAACCCTAAACCGAAACCCGAAACCCGAACCCGAAACCCGAAACCCGACACCCGAAACCCGAACCCTAAACCCTAAACCCTAAACCCGAAACCCGAAACCCTAAACCCTAAACCCAGGTCCTGCCTCGGTTTCAAGCGGATGGGATCCGGCGCATCAAGTGGCCGGTGCCTGACCTGTCGCTGGCTTACAGCGTTTCGGGCTCAGGGCCCTAAACCCTAAACTTTCAACCTAAACTTTGAACCCTAAACCCTAAACCCTAAACTTTGAACCCTAAACCCTAAACCCTAAACCCTAAACCCTAAACCCTAAACCCTAAACCCTAAACCCTAAACCCTAAACCCTATACCCTAAACCCTATACCCTAACCCAGAGGGTCCATGTGTAGTACTATGTCTCGGCATTAGGTAACCCAGAACCTACTGAGTATGGTGCTTGGGTACCTAATTCCAAAACCCTAAACCCTAAACCCTAAACCCTAAACCCTAAACCCTAAACCCTAAACCCTAAACCCTAAACCCTAAACCCTAAACCCTAAACCCTAAACCAAGGTTCGGGATTTTGGGGCTTATCGGAGACTGGGGCCTCGGGACCCAAAACCAAAAGGTATCATAGGATTCTTTCTCCCCCAAATCCTACAAGCTGAGGTTTGTGGAGCTTTGTGCGGTTTGAGCTTAGGGTGTACGTAGGGCTCAGGAGCTTTTGGGTTTAGAGCTTTGGGTGCTGGTTGTAGGGTAAAAGGATCAGGAGAAGAGAGGTTTAGGGGCTTCTTGCGGTTTTCGGGATAACAAAGTTTAGTGGTTTAGGGTTTGTGGCGTGGGGTGTTCCGAACCCTGAAGACCCCGATCTCAGCTTGATGAGAGCCCCCCACAAAGTTGTGATGTGGTCTCTTATTATAGATGTGAATATTGAGAAACTAAGCAAAGAAACCCTAAACGCTACCTCTCAACCCTCACCCCTATCCCCGCAGTTTGGCCCAAAGGCACGATGCATTCGAGTGCTCGAACAGCAAACCCTTTTTGTAATTTCTAAGCCCCAAGCCCTAACCCACCAAGCTCCCAAGCCAAAATATAGGGTCCGGTGCTGATGCAGCCATGCTCCACATGATAACCCTAACCCTAAACCCGAAACCCTCAAACCCTAAAATCCCTCAACCCTAAACCCCAAACCCTAAACCCTGCACCGCTCCCAACATGGTAAGAAAGAGGAGACCCGGGAGACGAAGTTGCCTGCCACCTAAGAAGAAAAAGGGCGGCCATGGGTCCTTAAACCCGACAAGCCCCAAACACAAAACAGCCGAAACCCCAGAACCCTATAAGCCCTAAGCCCTAAGCCCTAAGCCCTAAGCCCTAAACCCTAAACCCTAAACCCTAAACCCTAAACCCTAAACCCTAAACAAACCCCTAAACCCGACACCAAAAAGGCTGTCTGTGTCCCAAGGCCGTCAAGCTTGGACAAGTCTGTCTCACTTCCTGGCGTTCGCGGCTTGTGGGCTAGGGGTTGGGTTTAGGGTTTAGGTTTAGGGTTTAGGGTTTAGGGTTTAGGGTTTAGGGTTTAGGGTTTAGGGTTTGGGGTTTGGGGTTTAGGGTTTAAGGTTTGGGGTTTAAGGTTTAGGGTTTAGGGTTTAGGGTTTAGTGGTTAAGGGATGTTCCCCCTTTTCCTACCAGCCCCTCATGGGGATTATAGCACCTCCGAACATCCCAAGCTTGGGGGCTTGAGGCTTTAGTGTTTAGGGTTTAGGGTTTAGGGTTTTGGGGTTTTGGGGTTTAGGGTTTCCGGGGATGAGGGTTCAGGGTGTGGTTTTAGGGTGCCTTACAGGCTTTTGGGTCCCTTCGGGGCTGGTGGGGCCTGAAGAGCCCTATGGGGCGATGGGCAAACCCTAAACCCTATATGCCCCGACCGAAATGCCCGGAACCCTAAACCCTAAAGCTACTGTACCCCAAACCGAAGCCCGGCCACTAGGCCTATGGGGCCCTCAGAACCCCGAACCCTAAATCCTGAACCCTACGAAAAGCCCCGAAACCCTAAACCCTAAAGACCCTAAAGACCCTAAAGACCCTAAAGACCCTAAACCCTAAACCCTAAACCCTAAACCCTAAACCCTAAAGCTACTGTACCCCAAACCGAAGCCCCTCGGCCACTAGGCGTATGGGGCCCTCAGAACCCGGAACCCTAAATCCTGAACCCTACGAAAAGCCCCTAAACCCTAAACCCTAAACCCTAAACCCTAAACCCTAAACCCTAAACCCTAAACCCTAAACCCTGAACCCTGAACCCTAAACCCTAAACCCTAAACCCTAAACCCTAAACCCTAAACCCTAAACCCTAAACCCTAAACCCTAAACCCTAAACCCTAAACCCTAAACCCTAAACCCTAAACCCAATTCCAAACGTTCAAAACTGGGCCCAACTCGGTACAGGAGTCTGATTATCTACAGCCTAAATCGGAAATCCAAAGCCCAAACACCTAAATTTTCCCTAAACCCTTTACATTATAAAGGCCGGCGGACTCTTTATCTGTTACCTTTTATACCTTAATATAGCCCTGAGATACCCCCTACTTCAAGAGACCAACAAGCAATGTAACCTTTGCACACTAAACTTGGGATGTTCCCCCCTATACGAACAGTCCTTAGTAGGGATTCTAGTACGGGGGTACCATCATCCCTGTTAAGGACCGCTGGTATCAGGGGGAACATCCCTAAACCCTAAACCCTAAACCCTAAACCTTGAACCCCAAGTGTAACCCATAATTCGACCCTAATAGACCTTCTGCCGCGGTGCCTCCTTCTCCTCTGGACTGGGAGGGGGAAGCCTACCAGGCGCCAGCCTCACGTTCATGGAGGGTTTGGGTATGGGGTTTAGGGTTTAGGGTTTAGGGTTTAGGGCTGAGGGTTTAGGGTTTAGGGCTTTGGGACCGAGAAGTCGATCATCGGGGGTTGCTGGCTTCGCATTCCGTTACTTGGGCAGTTTCTTGTAGTACCCTAAGGGTCCATGTACCTAATTATGGAATACTTGGGCCTTAAAGTACTTCCTATATAAGGACTTTTGGGTTTAAGTATATAATAATAAGGTACATGGACCCTTAGGGGTATTCTCTTGTCTGGATGCGCTTCTATACCCGACTGTTGGGTGACCAAAGCCCCGAGACCCAAAATTCACAAACCCATAATCCCCATCACCCGACGTCTCTTGGTACTTCCCATTACAGTGCACGCATGCGATGCAGGTGAATATAAAGGGTTTAGGGTTCAGGGTTTAGGGTATAGGGTTTAGGGTTAAGTGTTAAGGGTTAAGGTTTTTGGTTTCCGAAATCCTGACCCTTAAGCCCTAAAGCTACTCGAACCCCTTGAAGGCCCACGTAATTCTACATAGGCGCATGGATCCTTAGGGAAAGCAGGCTGAGGAAGACGCATGCGCCACTCCAAGCTCTCCTCTTGGCAAAGGAGCTTTAGAGGGTTTAAGGGTTTAGGGGTTTAGGGTTTGGGGTTTAGGGTTTAGGGAGTAGGGTTTAGGGTTTAGGGTTTAGGAGTTAGGTTTACACTTTTTTGAGGGGGATGTTTTTAAGGGTTTGAAGTCAAACCTGAAACCCTAAACCCTAAACCCAACTCTGAACCCTGCTAAACCCTATATCCTAAACCCCCTCCCCCCCCCCCCCTCCCCCCCCCCTCACCCCCCCCCCCCCCCCCACTCAAATTCAGTAGCCCTAAACCCTAAACCCTAAACTCTAAACCCTAGCGAGATTTTTAAGGCCACAGGGCGAGGGGTTCGAATCTGGGGACCATGGACAGCTTTTGCGGATGGGAGAGAGGAAATGGGCTTAGGGTAAGGCCTTAGTTGATTTGGGGGGAAGGGTTTAGGGCTTAATTAAACCCTAAACCCTAAACACTAAACCCTAAACCCTGAACCCTTACCCCGAAACCGTGCTTGGGATTTAGGGACCTATTGGAAATTGTTCGCCATGAACCACAGCGTGCTTTGAGACACACACCTTACCATCAGAGAGGAAAACTTATTCATGTTGGCTCTGTTTCTTCGGTTTCGCCTGAGAAACCACCTCTATTCCCGTTATACTTTGATAAGAACCTGTTGCATAGCATTCATAACACTTTTGACTAAGACGTCGATTGATTCTGCTCGAACTCTTGTTAACTTCAATGGGTCTGTTTCCTTGGTCCTAAGAAAATGCTCTTTTCCCTTCATATGTTTCACAGGAACCCCTATATTCCACAGGATTCATACTTTTTTCATCGGATGTCCACATATTTCCAGACGACCTTTGAAGCAAGTTTAACTGACTCGAAGATGGCTGTTTGGTTTACGAGTCAATCTAGGGGAGGGGATAGGATTAGGGGGGACCCTTGAGGATATAGACCCTCTGAATAAGGTCCCTGTTTTAGAGAGCCAGAAGAGGGTGAAGAAGGGCTCCCTTTTAAGGGTCCCCCTTATCCTACCTAGGTTAATCTGATCTTATGTTGGGGCCGTCCTTCGTGGGGGGTTTGAGGTTGAGACTTGAGGCTTAGGGCTTAGGGTGTAGGGCGACAGGTTCAGGAATTGGTAGTTTAGGACTGTAGCGTTCCAAACACTCAACCCTAAACCCCAAACCCTAAGCCCCAAGCCCTAAACCCTAAACCCTAAACCCTGAAACTGGCCCACGCACCGGCCCCGCAACTGGCCCTTGGCACACATCCGCTTGTTCGCGCGCGCTGCCGCGGCACGTGCTGGCTTTGAATTCCCTTCGGCTCACAATACCGCAAGAAGACGTGTATGCTCTTTGGGTTTAGGGTTTAGGGTTTAGGGTTTGGGGTTTAGGGTTTAGGGTTTAGGGTTTAGGGTTTAGGGTTTAGGGTTTAGGCTTTAGGGTTCAGGGTTTAGGGTTTAGAGTTTAGAGTTTGGGGCTTAGGGCTTAGGGACCCAGAATTCTGCAATAGGAGATCGAAGAGCCCAAGGGTCTGCTTGTGTGTCAGCACACCGGGAGCGCAGAAACGGTGCTTCAAAGCAGGCACCTCCGAAGAAGACCTTTTTTTATGTCGCAACGTGAGGCCACATCCCATGGAACCAGCAAGGGTTTAGGGTTTAGGGTTTAGGGTTTAGGGTTTGGGGTTTGGGGTTTAGGGTTTA
>CAJNDS010001035.1:332500-397500 GCA_905221605.1 Symbiodinium natans
GATAGGGAGTGCGCTTGTGACTCTAAAGTCTAAAGCAAAGGCACACTCACCGCGCGCGTACACCCTAAACCCTAAACCCAAACCCTAAACCCTAAACGCTAAACCCTAAGCCCTAAGCCCTAAACCCTAAAACCTAAACCCTAAACCATCAAACCGATGTTAGGATGAACCGCAACACCCGAGCCGCGAGCCCAAGACCGCAAGGTTCGAGCGCTTATGAACGCTGAGAAGCCTGAGAATGACAAAGCAGGGTTTAGGGTTTAGGGTTTAGGGTTTAGGGTTTGGGGTTTAGGGTTTGGGGTTTGGGGTTTAGGGTTTAGGGTTTAGGGTAAACAAAATGTGATTGCCTTTTGGGGGTTAAGGGCTTTGAGTGTAAGGCCTAGGGTTTAGGGATTCAAATTTAATGAAGGGGGTAAGGGTTTTGGGCTTAAGGCTTAGGATTTTGGCTCCTTAAGTTAAGTACAACAAAGGTACTTAAGACAAGGAAAGACGCACAACGGGCACGCCTATTTTCCTTGAGCCAAAATACAATCAGTCATCCGAATCTGCTCTCCTAACCCTACGTGGTATGTACAGCTAAACGGTGGTTTGGGGCCAGTTTAGTTAACTCCCCCCTTTAGGAGACAGAACGGTAAGACTGGACTAGCAGATTGAGGGCAGGTTGAAACCTGCGCTCAGTAGTGTTGCGCGGTCTGAAGGACTCAAGCGCTCGGCATTTCTGATCAGGAATGCTATGGCAACGATTCGTTCTGAAGCCTCACATCCTGTCAGGACTGTGCAGTGGCGTGCTCTGGGATTGAAGAGTGCAGGGTTACACAACATGTGACCCCATAGGCTGTCGTCGTTTGGACATTGGACAGTCCCTTCCTCATCTTCTACCCACAATATGGGTCCACTTGTTGGATTTAACGCTACAAGGAGGTTCTTTGAGCCTTCTGCATTGTTGGAGTCTCGGTGGAGCCCCGCGACTACACCTTGCTGCACGATTATGCTTGAGAACTTGTGTGATGGCATATAACGTCGAAAGAATCGACATATCAACGCCGTTGCATATTGAAATTTGTGTGTGTTTGTCTGCAGGCCAAACACTCCTCCTAAGACAAATGCGCCCGCAGAAAATACATGCGAGTCGTGCCCCGGTGCCCCCCTCTTATCAGGACCATGAGGTAACAGCGTCAGTAGCTGCACCAGATGCTGACAAGTCGGGACCTTTGGGCAACTGCCTGCGAAGACTTCTGCGGCAAGATTTGCCTCTGCAAGTGCGGCGACGGCAGTTTCCAGGTGGGGTCCATCGCTGGATGCTGTCAAGCCAAACTGTGCGAGAGTATGTGGCCATTCTGCAGGTGGAATGACTTTTGTTAGGCCATTAGCTATCTGAGATTCGCTCTTGCAGTACACGGCAGTGACTTGTGGCGACTCTAGCTGTTCAGACATTGATGCAATGTTGACCCTGTGGACTCGATTGCAGTGTCTCAGCTTCGCCGAATAGCCTGTAGCCAGGACTTTGAGCAAGGTCTCGTTGTCTTGATGGAATACGACGTCGATAGCACGACCGAGGAGATGCTCCATCATGACCTGAATGTTCAAGGCCTCACCAAACATGGCGGAAGCCATTGCTATGGCCTCAGCCTCGGGAGTGCTTCTTGCAACACTCGTCTGTTTCTTAGATGCCCACCACAGCGGAAAGCGGAAATCTGTTGACCCTATAGTCATGTAGATCCCGCTCGTCGATTTTGCACTATGCGGACAAGAGGCGAAATCACTGTCAGTGAAGATGTGGATCTGGGGAGCTTCGTGATGGTTCACAGTAGCAGCTAAACATAAGCCTGTTGTACCGTGAAGATACGAAATCAGGCGAAGTAACTGCTTGTCTTCCCATTTAGTCCACGCGGCCACTCGTGACGCTAACCGACCGATTATGAAACACAGATCAGGGCGAGCCAACCGACCCAGCCAAAGTGCTTTCATAAGTACCTTTGCAGCTACATGGCTCAGTGTGCCGGGTTGCTGCAGGTCCTCATCTGACATTAACGCCTCGGACAAACTTGGGGTTGTGACGTTACGGAGCTTTGCCTTTGGGACATCAGCAAGCTCGCAGTACGCCTCGACGACCTGCTCTGCGAAAGCAGACATATCAAGCACAAGAGTTGTGAAGTCACTGCCTCGTTGGATTCGGTGACCTCTGCCAAGGATCCGTGCATTCGAGGCTTCGATGTAACATTCGTCTTCCAGCTTGATATGCGCTCTCAGCCTTTTCCAAAACTGTGCATGAAGATGCTTTGCTCCCGACAACGTTAGGTCATCTACATACACGTTAAGTAGCAGGGTATGGGAACCCATTTGAAAGATGAAGTTTGAAGGAAACAAATCCATCTCAATGCCACCAAAGGAAGTGAGAACAGAGGCTAGGTGTTTCTGCCATAGTTTGCCAGCAAGCGGATGGCCATATAAGCTTCGCTTCAACCTTACCACCAACTTCGACCCTGATGGGTACGCTTTGTGCCATGTGTCCAACCACAGCTCCTCGGGGAGGATAACCCATGTGTCGGGCTCTCCTGCCTCAGCGAGGTCAGCTTGAAGAAATGCCTGAATGGCATCTGCAAGGCTCACTGCGTTTCCATCTTGGCAGCCGAAAAACAATGCGATGTTAAGGGCAACCAAGGAAGTTGGTGTGGTAGCCACGTCTTCAAAAAGAACATGGTTTCCGAACTGGTCAAAAATGCAGTCCCCCCTGTACACGATTCTCCCTTTGAACTTGTGTTCATGCTCAGGGAGTTCGAAATGTTTTATCCCACATAATGCGAGGCTCTGCAATTTTGAGTTTACGGTTTTGCCGTTTTGCATCGGCACGCAAGGAAGACAAAAGACAGACTGTCAAATCATCCCACGTTCCGTTAGAACGTAACCCTTCTGCCTCCTTCTTCACGGCTGCAACTCCGCGCGGGTCTGCTTTCCATTCCCGCTTTGTTAAGTTCTTCGTGACCATGGAGGGGATGTGGCGATGGTAGCGTTGCGGATACCACGCTTCGACGATGTTGTGAGCGAGCTCTCGTGGGTATGCTTCAGTCTGCTTTGTTTGTGAGCCTTCGGCGGCCTCGTGCTGGTGGCTACCGTCACATTGCAGTTGTCCAAGAAATTGAACAAGTCGCAGATCATTAGTGGCTACGCTCCAGGGCTTGCGGATTGGATGCTCTCGGCCCTTCACTCCAGCCATGCAGCCATCAAAAGACACTTTGTGTAGACCATGTTCATCCTGAAATTCTTTCCATTCAGGGAGATCCCACCAGCCGGACCCTTTGGGCCACTCGACTGCGATCCTTCCATGATTTGCGATGGCAGTTGCGAGTACCTTGCGGGCATACAAGAACATAAGCTTGCTCTTCTCTTGGCGATTCCGAAGACCCTTTCGTACTTCGCCCCATGCCTATGGACGTTCATGTTCTGCCACGGACTGAACTCGGTGCACGGCAATGAGAGCCACACATCACAACCTGGCGATGCTTCGACCTGACCTTGAACTTGTTTGACATGTTCTTCGTTGGACAAATCAATCATGCTTCGGCATAAGCGGATACTGTTGATGCCAATTTCGGACGCAGCTTGCGAAAGCTCTGAACTGTCGCCACACGCATATTCGAACAACACATCCTTGCCTATGAGCGTTTGCACCTTTCTTTGGCGGACTCTTTCCCTGTTGACATCGACAAAGACTTGCGTCACACCGAGCTCGACCTTCGCAACAAGACCTTCTACAGCGGGCTCACTCGAAGGGTGGAGACCAACGCCTTCGGGGAGCTCAGCTGGAGGAACTGGCTCAGGGGGCTTGGACGTCAACGCAATCCTATCAGCCTTTATCAGGGCATCGAATCTTGCTCGGCATTTAGGACTATGCTTCACGGAATCGAAAGTGCACGCTTTGCATCCTGGTGTGGCACCGAACTTAAGAATGCGTTCAAGCGTAATGTACTCTGCGCGCCTTCGAGGAGGATCAGCAGGGGACAGTGAGCTGAATGGTATGTCCAGCGCTGTGATAGCCTCAAGTTTGGGATCCTGGAACTCGCGAAGAGCAAGATCCGCCGCGGCCTTTAGCGGGAAGGTCTCAGTCTCTGGGACATGCACTTCCGCATATGGCACGGGGATCATGTCCCTATACCCAATCGACTTGGACTTGACGGCTTCATAGTCTAGCACCCAGATCACGTCACGATACACAAATCCGTGCTCAAACCTCCAACCTGCAAATAGTCCGGGAGCAGTTGTAGCTTCGAACTTATGCCTGCGGCTGGGGTCATGGATCCTGTAATGCACCAACTGTCCCAAGGGAAGCCTTGGGCCTTCGAATGGGGAACCAGTTGCAACCTCGAAACGCGACTTGTCTTTGCCCTGCCACGGTACAACTGTCAAAGTCTGCGCGGCAAACTGCACGGACACATGCCACAGATCTGGAACCACATGGAACCCAGCAGCCAAATGCACCGCGCGAGTCGATTCCTCGAGAGTTCTTATCTCTCTCTCAAGTTGGGCGTTGTGTGGAAATCTGTTTTCTAGGGTCGCTTCATGCACCCATCCTATTTGTGAGACGGCAGCTATTAACTCCTTTGCATCATCAGCCTTACACAACACGTTCGGGAGGTGCTTGTATCGGGCGCCTACAAAGGTAAGGAGGTTCTGAGCTGCTCTCTCAGCTGTGCGCGCACAGACAAAAGCTCGCAGTGCACCACTATATTCATCCCTGATGACATGGACTGCATGCTCACGCTTCGAAGGGATTATATAGTCTGTTGCAATCCTCTCGCCAAACTGTTCAGCAGGAGGCAAGTCACCTCTGTCTTCGAGAGGCTCTGCACGCTTCTTGGTGACTCTTTGTCGATACATGCGGCTTCGCTGACATATCTCACAGTAGGGATTCTTAGGGATATGCGTCAACTTGTGTGCCATTGAAGAGGCCTCCTTGATGAGTTGCTTCTGACGTTCTGATGTTACGTCCTCTCCTGAGTCCGACCCAGAACCTGGCGGAATGGCAGGTGGAGGAAGTGGAGGTGGCGGGACCTCGGGTTCTACTGGAGCAGGAGGTTCCGGAGCCTTCGCTGCTTCAGCAGGTTTAGGAGCTTTTGCACCTTTGACCTTGTCCTTTGGACTTGGTTTAGCCTTTGGCTTTCTTGCTGAAGAGGACTTTGCCCTAGACTTCAGCTCGTCATCAGAGTCAGGTGGAGGATCTCTAGACCCGGAGGCGGTCTTTGACGGCACCCCTGGATCCTGCAACAACTCAAGCAAGGTAGACTCCTCCGTGATATGCGGCGAGGGTCGATACGTGGTGTGCCGTGAAGGCTCTATGGTAGTGCGTGCAAGAGGCTTTGCCTTTCTAGCATCGCTCATGAAGCCAGGCATCGCAACAGTGGAAGGCGAGACGAATCTGACCTGTTCCCTGAAGATTGGAACATTTCCCTCAACTCTATCGGCACATATGGCGGATTCTTCAATGACCTGAACGTGTTCGACACTCGACAGGAACATCGGAAGCTTTCCTGGCAACCATACAAACGGCATAGACTTTGTCTCTACCAACTCACCAAGTGATTTTACACTAGGGCAGTTGTCCAGGAGATATGCAGAATTGTTTCCTAGAATGGAACCCTCGAAGCCAAGCATGAGCCCTGAATCAACGACACCATTCCCTGTGGAAAAGGATACTGTGGGTGCCTGTTCGGCCATGTGTGCGTATGCGTCTTCAGGAATGCCTTGTTCATTGAGGGCTTCACGACTCTCTAGGGATCTACCTGCACCACTATCAGCGATCCACTCGTGGTAGAACCATCCCTGTTGCGGGTGCTGATGCTGAGATGCTACAAGCAACGGAGTGACAGTGGCGGGACAGGCAGGAGCGCAGATGTTGCTGAACACAGTAAACCACCCCGAAACGAACTGGAAGAACCTACTCAATCCTGAACGCTTCCAAAAGGTTGTCTTGCTCGGTGTGGAGGAACCATCGACCGAGGCACCCCGCGCCGTAGTGGGAAGCAGCAGGGCGACAGCTGCGGCAGAGCTCTTTGCCGTAGCGCTAGCTCCAGTAGTCTTTGACCCTGGGGCCTTGTTACCGGGAGAGGTCTCATGCGAAAACGGACAATTCTCACCCCGGTTACACGTTCCCTTTGGGAAGAACAGGCATGGTACGGTAGCTTTGGGGGCATTTCCTTTGCTTGGGGCTTTGCCTTCAGCTTTGGAGCCCTGGCCTTTACCGCCTGATTTCGCCTTTGGCTTGTTTGGTGTTTTCTGTGAATCTGCACCCTTACCACTCCCTTTACCCCCCTTTCCCTTGCCATCCTTGTCTTTCCCATCCTTCCCAGAACCTTTGGTCTTGGCCGGAGGGGCTGGATTGGCAGGAGTGGGCTTGTCCGGCTTATCGCGGGAACGCTCCTCTTTCTTTGGGGCGGGAGCAGCTTTGGCTTTGGGCTTGATGAGAGTGTCACGAATTGACTCTTCGTTTGCTTCTTCTCTCAGCTCATCTAGCAATTCGACAAGCTGCGACCACAACCACGCAAAGGTTCGCTTGTTGCTACCTGGATTGGAGTCTTTGATCTTGTCGACTGCTCTGGAAAGAAGCCTGCAGTGCTTGAGCTTGGAGTATAACCAGCTAAACAAGGTAGACTCAGCGGGCCATGCTTCGGGACTGAAACCGTTCAAACAAAACTCAACCTTTTCTCTAAAGGCTTGCAGTTGTTGTTGGCTGAAGCCTTCGAGCTGGATGGCTAAGAGTGTCTGCTGGGAGACTGTCGCCCCCCTGATCCGGTCTACCCGAAACCTTCGGCTGAGCATTGCCAACAGCGCACGCCCGGAAGGCTGCACGCCTAACGCATGTGCTCGCTCGGTGAACGCCTGGGCAGCGACTCCGTAGTCTCCCTTGAGGTGTTTTGGATCTGTAAGCTGTGCAGCCAGGAATGCATCAAGGCGGGGAAGGCCGTCAGACGTGACCTGCAGATTGCGCATCTGTCGGTCTCCTATGGCTGGATCAAGGGCGACCTGGAGCCATCTCAGTATCCTGGCGTTCCCACTCTTGTCTATGCTGCTGAACGATGTCAAAACGCCGTTCCTCCATGCTCGATATCCCGCGGCTGTCGAAGGAAGTGCAGGGATTTTCAGGTCTCGAAGATCTTTGTTGTGGTAAGTATCCTGCTCATAGTCTACTTCTTCTTCCCCCGGTGCATCGGTGACATCAATGATGGGGTCATCTTCCCTCTCCTCTTCCTCCTCACCTTCCTCGTGTTCGGACCCGATGTCGTAGTGCATCGGAGGGTCTGGGGGATGCACGACTGAAGGAGGTTTGGGAGTGGAGAAGACGTTGAAGGGATTGTCACTCGAAGAACCCTTCTTGGATCTAGACGGAGCCGGCAAACCAACACCGGTGAAAACTGGCAACCTGGGTGCGCAGAAGCATCCAAACCGATTTGGAACAGGCGCAGCAGCCACACCAGCAGATCTTTGACCTTGAGCCGCTGAGACCTTTGGACTCTTATGCTTAGGGGAGGGTGTCCCGTTTCGGAGCCCCGAACCTTTCGCTTTGCTTTTAGGCTTGGATGCTTTGGGACTGACGATTTCTCGCAACTCCTTCATTGTCTCACCAACACTTGCAGCCAAGGCCTTGAGGGCTTCACTGATCTCCGTGCCATTTTGGTCCTGAGCCCTTGAGGCCTGCGACACTCGCTCTGCGTGAAGGTGGGATGTGTCGGCTTGGGACTGTTGTTGAGCTTTGATGCTTTGCATCTCAGCTTGGATCATCGCAATCCGCTGCATCATTTCTTCCTGCTGCTCCTCAAGCTCACGATTCCTAGCCTGAAGTGAGGCAATGGTTTCGTTTGCTTGTGCAAGATGCTGACCGGCTTGTTCTGAAACACTCTGGACCTGTCTCTCAGCTTCAGCCCTAACGCGCTCTGCATACTCTTGTGCGTGCTGCATGGCTTCATGTTGAGCAGAAGTGACAGCGCTCTGAACATATGCCTGAGCCTCACTCTTTGCAACCTGCACGTATGCCTGAGCTTCATGCTGAACGTTCTGGGCAAACACCTGAGCGTCCTGTTGAATGTTTTGTGCTTGTGCTTGTGCCAGCTGTGCAGCAGCAACGGCCTGAGAATGTGTTCGGGAATCAACCCCATGAAGATGCAATTCCTGACGACTCTGATGCAGGTGCAACTCTGGGGCAATGCGCTGAACATGCTGATGCAAGTGCACATCCGGGGTGGTTGTCCCATCGCCCGGTGCAAGCGAAACAGGTTGACTTGCTGGTGCAGGACTTGCAACTTCACATGCATAAGCTGGCGGAGGCAACAAAGCTTGCATCCTAGAGGAGGAAGAGCGATTTCGGGAACTAGCTAAGGCATAGGGTTGAGAGGACCTTCCCCTTCCGGTTGAAACGGCTCTTACGGGAGTGGAATCACTACTGCTCTCTCCTACCCTTGCTTCTTGTGCCCTTACAGCACTGAGTGCCCGCGCCTGTTGTGTAGGCGGCGTGCTGGAAGTGGACACCTGGAGCGAGGAATCAGTAGTTTCGGGACTCATCGCCATGGTGCCAGGCAATAGAAACCCCAGGTTCCCCTGAAGGTCAGCAGCTCTCTTTTAGCGTTTTACAGGGACCGCAGCCACAACAACACAGTGGGCACGAGATCAGTCAGCCACGTATTCGGCGATACCAAAATACCGTGAACACCATACGCCTCGACGTCCCGCACGATGTCTGATCTGTCATCCAAATGACACGCAAAGTGATCCGACCGCCGGTCCATCAAACGCTTAATGAAGGCTCCTTTTCCAGGACGGCCCGTTGGAGAGCTAGTGATGTAGACTGGCACGCCCGGAAGCTCCGAAGCCATCGACTGACGCGTTTCTTTGGCCCGTTCTGTCCCAGAGTAACTCGTGCAAATAAACTTCAGCTTCACGTGGCTCGGACGCTCTGCGTTCAAACGGTCCAAAAAATCTCGGCTGTCCTGAAAGTGGATGTTGAGCACCCCGCTGAAATCCAATGAAATCAGGACAGGGATGTCCTCACGCACTTCGACCACTTCCAAAGGTGCAACACGCGGCGCGGCAGAAGAAGAAGATGAGAGCGCCTGATTATGCTCTCTCCACTCTTCAGTAGTCCACCGGTTTATGGCTTCTCTATCTGAGTGTTGTCCCAATTCAACCTGTACCCTGAACGAATCCGCTATGGTTGGATACTCTCTTTCGTCCAACTCCCAGTCCTGCGGTGGTCTGGACTCGGGTCGGGCCTTTGCTTTGGGACGATACACAAGAAGATCTGCTGCAGCCTCCGGTGCACGTGACGGACCTGGTGTTCCGGGCAAGGTACTTGCCTTGGGAGGAACCGGGGTTCTATTACCCTTATGTTTAGGTCGTGCCCTAGGAGGTGCAGGGGTTCGATCACCCTTATGTTTCGGTCGCGGTCTAGGAGGTACCGGAGTTTGGTCAGAACCCTCAACCAAGGAACGAGGCGGAGATCTGGAGCGCACTGCGACAGGAGGAGTCCTCGGAGCCGGTATCTCAGGCTCCGGCGAAGGTGCCTGAAGCACTCCTCTGACCTCTTCCAGGGTATCCTCGACGAACGTAGCGTAAGGATGATATGGCAATGCCTCCGTGCCCTCGAGCTCTCTTTCTCGAGTTCGGACCAGCCGTATGGCCCCAGACTGTTGCTGAGTACCGATGAGAAGCTGCACCAGCGCACGGATGACCACCAAGAGGACAGCTTTCCTCCGACGGAACTCAGACGAGCCTTTGACCGCAGGCGAGTTCGTGGCCCTGGAAAAAGCAGCAGTCACACGCTCCACAAAGGACTCTTCAGAGGTCACGCGTTCCCACGCCTGCAAAAAAATCGTTCCAACCCATGGTACCAGAGACAATTGCACAGCCTGATTCGGGCGGCGACCCCTCTAAGCCTAATTCGGGCGGCGACCCCAACAAGCCTAGAAAGTGGCCAGAAGAATGTGTGCAGAGTGCCTGAGCTTGACTACCTTGCCGGGATTCCTCAGATGGGATATTGGGGCAATGCAGGTCTTTCAACTAACGACACGCACTCAACCGGCTGTCTGAGCCAATGCACACGGATGAGAGTGGGGAAGACCCGCGACTCTCTTTGCTTTGACCCTGAAACCTCTTAGGGATTGGGACTTTGTCCGATGTTGCGTTCACAGTGCGTGGTCAAGCCGACGGCACTGTGGGTTTGCTGTTGGCGGAGTGATGGGCTTAGTCTCAACCCGAAGGGAGACCACAAACCACGCGAAGATCGAAGTCTGAACTGAACCTGCTGTTTGGGCAGTTCGAGGCGAAGCACACGGTGATGCAGTGATGCTTCGTCAGACGCCTAGGGTACCCACAAGGCCTAGCCTCCCTAAACCGTGCACGGGTTCACAGGAGAGGGTACAAAGGCAAGATGTTCAGGAATGTTTGAAGTGAAGTCCGAAAGTCAGAACCAACCAGGGCAAGAGGGGCAAGCACCTCGACACCGCAGCGGAGATGCGCAGCCACACGATGTACCTGGATGTCACGGAAAGTATTGAGGCAATCTAGGGACCCACCGATCGTCGGCGTACGTTAAAGCACGGACAAGGACCCTAAGCTGCCAGTCAAACGATACCTCTCTGTAGTGATTAGCAAGAAGATTACTCACGAACCTTCTCCACCAATTTAGCGGATGAGCAATCAACAAACGCGTGATGCGTTTCTCACGCAAGGCCTTAATGAAATGAACCCAAATGTGGAGGTGTGTTGCGTAATGCTCTTCCGGCTCAGTGCTTTGCATGCACGATCGAAGATTTCGAGATATGGAATGCCACGTGGAAAGCCCAACGGTGGCTTGCAGGTGAAGTGAATGCAATTGCTGAGCCTGGCTCTGGCTCGACACAATGCTGGATGTGAAGTATGAATGAGGCAGGGCCAGCGGCTCCTGTCGCGCAATTTCAAGCACACTCTCAAGGCAGGTGTGCGGTTATGGAGGGGGCACTATGGCGGCGCGCGGCTTTGCCTACGTTCCTACCAAAGTGACCACGTAGCTTGAGGCTGTTAACCAGTTAAGTACAACAAAGGTACTTAAGACAAGGAAAGACGCACAACGGGCACGCCTATTTTCCTTGAGCCAAAATACAATCAGTCATCCGAATCTGCTCTCCTAACCCTACGTGGTATGTACAGCTAAACGGTGGTTTGGGGCCAGTTTAGTTAACTCCTTAAGCAGAATCCTGGTTCAACCGCGCCTTGTCGCCACCCCCAAGCATGCGCTCGCCAATCACGCCGGGGACAGTGCGAGCGATGTTGACCATCGTCTGTCATGAGAACGAGATCCCAAATTCTACGCTAGACCCGAAACCCCAAACCCCAAACCCCAAACCCTAAACCCTAAACCCTAAACCCTGAACCCCGAACCCTAAACCCTAAACCCTAAACCCCCTGCTTTGGGGTGCCGATTTTTCTGAGCCGGGCCCAGAAGCCCTAAACCTCAAACTCCTAAAACAATTTAAGGGGTATGGCAAAACACTTCCTTATTTTGCCCTAAACCCTAAGCCCCAAACCCTAAACGCTAAACCCTAAACCCTAAACCCTAAACCCTAAACCCTAAACGCTAAACCCTAAACCCTAAACCCTAAACCCTAAACCCTAAACCCTAAACCCTAAACCCCCACAACCCAACAAATCCTTAGATAGTTCCTAGACCCACAAACCCAGCCTCCAGTTCCGGGCCCGAGATTTGATACTCGTCGCCTGGAGGCTACCGGCTTCGGGGTTTCGGGGTCGAGGGTTTAGGGTTTAGGGTTTAGGGTTTCGGGGTTTCGGGGTTTCGGGGTTTCGGGGGTTTCGGGGTTTCGGGGTTCTGGGTTTTGGGTTTTGGGTTTTGGGTTTGGGTTTTGGGGGTTTAGGGTTTTCGGGGCTTCAAGGTTGAATGGGGATATGGTTTGAAGAGCCCAAGCGGTTTGACATCCTATATACTCCCCCCCATGCAACGCTTCAAGGGACTCTAGATCGAAACCGACCTCTGCTGTAAACAACCTCAAAGCCTAAACCCTGAGCCCTGAACCCCAAACCCAATTCCGAAACCCCCAACCCTGAACCCCAATCCCCAAACCCTAAACGCTAAAGCCTAAACCCGCAATCCTAAACCCTAAGTCCTAGCCCTAAACCCTAAACCCTAAACCCTAAACCCTAGACTCTAAACCCTAAACCCTAAGCCCTTAAACCCCTATTGACCCTGAACGTCCCATCCGAGAGGCGCAGGCCAATGCCATCCCGGCGGAAAGTTGCGCCCACCTGCCCGGCGCGCACTAGCAAAAGTGAAGGCGGGGGGGAGGGGGAGGGTGGGGGGAATTTGGGGTTTAGGGTTTAGGGTTTAGGGCTTAGGGGTTTCTAGGGTTTCTAGGGTTTCTAGGGTCTCTAGGGTTTGGGGTTTAGGGGTTGTAGGGTTTCGGATTTGGCGTTTGGCGTTTAGAGTGTGTGGTTTCGAGCTTCGGGTTCCCCATAACATGCGCGAATAAAGGGGTAAGAGTAGGACGGCTCACAAGGTTGCCTGTGGCACCCCGATGATGGAATAGGGTTTAGGGTTTAGAGTTTGGGTTTAGGGTTTAGGGTTTAGGGTTTAGGGTTTAGGGTTTAGGGTTTAGGGTTTAGGGTTTAGGCTTTAGGGTTTAGGGTTCAGGGCTTAGGGCTAGGGCTTAGGGTTTAGGGTGCACCCACCTCGTCGATGTTGCCGGCTTCCCAGGCTTTCACCATCGCCTCGAACCTCTCCTGCACCAGCTGCGCGTGGCTTAGGTAGAGTTTAGGGTTTAGGGTTTAGGGTTTAGGGTTTGGAGTTTGGGGTTTAGGGTTTAGGGTTTAGGGTTTAGGCTGCAAGCCCAGACCCGAAACCCCGAACCCTGAACCAGGAACCTCGAGAACTGAACCCTGCACCCGGAACCCTGAGCCCCGAACCAGGAACCCTAAACCCTAAACGCCGAAATCCTAAACCTTAAGCCCCGAACCCCTAAACCCTAAACCCCGAACCCGAACCCGAACCCGTAAACCTTAAACCATAAACCCTAAACTGTGACATGTTGGCAGGCCTAACTCAACCAGAAAGCCAGAATCCACACACCCCAGGTGCGATGGTAACCCTGGCACCTAAACCTCCTAAACCAATAAGAAACGCTGAGACCTCAAGCCCTAAGACCCTAAGACCAAAAGACGAAAAGACCCAAAGACCCTAAGACCCTCAGACCCTAAGTTAGACCCTAAGACGCTAAGACCCTAAGACCCTAAGACCCTAAGGCCCTAAGGCCCCAAGACCCGAAGACCCTAAGACCCTAAGACCCTAAGACCCTAAGACCCTAAGTTAGACCCTAAGACCCTAAGATCCTAAGACCCTAAGACCCTAAGACCCTAAGACCTAAGACCCTAAGACCCTAAGACCCTAAGACCCTAAGACATTAAGACCCTAAGACCCCGGGAACCTAAGGAACCTAAGACGCTAAGATCCTGAGACCCTAAGGCCCTAAGGCCCCAAGACCCGAAGCCCTAAGACCCTAAGAACCTAAGACCCTAAGACCCCCCCCCCCCCCCCCCCCCCCCTAACCCTAAAACCCTAACCAGAGGAGGACGTGCTGTGAGGCTCGCAATGTTGAAGCCACAAAGCCTGTGGGGCACTGGCCTGTGTCCCGAAACTCTGAACCCTACTCTAAACCCCTAAACCCCTAAACCCCTAAACCCCTAAACCCCTAAACCCCTAAACCCCTAAACCCCTAAACCCCTAAACCCGTTGGGGTTTGGGTAGCTTCCTACATGAGAGCCCTTGCTGCGTCCCGATTACAGGAAGGCCCCCCCCCCCCCCCCGCCCCGCACAAAGGATACTTCTTTAGAGAACCTCCCTGTCAAACACTTCCGAAACCCTAAATCCTAAACCCGAAACCTTAAACCCTAAACCCTAAACCCGAAACCTTAAACCCTAAAGCCTCAACCCTACAGCGTGTTTGGTAGGATTTCTAGTTGCAGGATTTCTAGGATCCGTGAAAAGGCAACGGGGCCTTGTGCAGAAGGCGCCGCGTGAAGCTTATGTACAGGTTCAGGGTTAGGGGTCAGGGTTTAGGGTTTGGGGTTTAGGGTTTAGGGTTTAGGGTTCAGGGTTTAGGGTTTAGGGCTTAGGGTTTCGGGTTTAGGGTTCTAAGCCCTAAGCCCTAAACATGTAGGGCTTGTGTCTGAGGGTGTTCCGCGGCTGCTTTAATCCAGGAGGGGGCTCAGGGAGTTTGGTTCCGCGGCTCCCCACAGGTTGATCCCTTAGACCCTCTGAAAAAGTCTTGCGAAGGTTTAGGGTTTAGGGTTTAGGGTTTCGAATTTAGGGTTTAGGGTTTAGGGTTTAGGGTTTAGGGTTTAGGGTTTAGGGTTTAGGGTTCAAAAACACAGCTGCAAGATATTGTTTAGGGTTTAGTGGGGGCTTAGGACTTCGAGCCCGCCTGTGCGAAAAAGAGATACTCCAGTCGCAAGCAGTGGTCTGGATGTGAGGAACCACATTCGGCCACAATCTTCTCCTTAGGGTTTTAGGTGTAGGGTTTAGGGTTTAGGGTTTAGGGTTTAGGGTTTAGGGTTTAGGGTTTAGGGTTTGGGTTTAGGGTTTAGGGTTTAGGGTTTAGGGTTTAGGGTTTAGGGCTTAGGGCTTAGGGTTTAGAATTTAGGGTTTAGGGTTTAGGGTTTAGGGGGTTTAGGGTTTAGGGGGTTTAGGGTTTAGGGGGTTTAGGGTATAGGGGGTTTAGGGGGTTTAGGGGGTTTAGGGGGTTTAGGGGGTTTAGGGGGTTTAGGGGGTTTAGGGGGTTTAGGGGGTTTAGGGGGTTTAGGGGGTTTAGGGTGCAGGGTGAGCGCTTTGCATCCTCTGACGGCTAGGCTTTCGGGTCTTCATGTACCTTTTGGGTCGAGAAGTCTGGAGAGCTGAGAACTGTGCGGGCTTTTAGGGTTTAGGGCTTAGGGTTTAGGGTTTAGGTGTAGTGCAGGGTCGCCCGGTAACTTCACAAACTTAACAACAAAACCTGCACCCTTGTGTGGGGGAATCATAGGCAAATTCGTTCCCCACACCCTAAACACTCAACCCTCACACCCCGAACCCTGAAGACCGAAGTCCTAAACCCTAAACCCTGAACCCTAACCTCTAAACCCTAAATCCCAATAAGGTCTTGGACTGACTGCGTCCATGTTCAATCCCCGGATCTTCTAAAATGGCTTAACTAGTCAAGGATCAGACTTGAAACCGTTTGGTAAGTTGGCACCCCCTGTATGATTTAAGGAGAAATAGCTATCTGATTATTAAAGGAATCTATTCTTTTCATGAGCTTGTTTAGAGAGATCTGCAAGCCTTTTGCAGTTCAAGGCTGCAGGAAGGGAATCTGCAAAGGCCATGACCATGTAAACTCGGCTTCGGATTTGTTTAAGGGTCTGGGGGTGAAGGGGTCTTAGGGTTGAGGGCGCACATCGCCGGAGGCCCTGGTAAGAGACTCCATTTGCATGAGCATGCCAAGCTACTGTTCTATGCACTCCCGAAGCATAAGACCAGCCTCTGAAAGTCAGGGTTTGGGGTTTTTAGACTTAGGAGGCAGGGGCCCTAAACCCTAAGCCCGAAACCCTAAGCCCTAAACCCTAAGCCCTAAACCCTGAACCCTAAACCCTAAACCCTAAACCCTAAACCCTAAACCCCAAGCCCTGAACCCCACAGGAAGCCACGGCTCGTAAGTGGCCCGATCCTTCACGTCCCCCAGGCTCTGAATCTTGTAACCCTTCTTCTGAAGGAGGGCCACGAACTCACAACATTCCTGCGCGCATGTTTAGGGTTTAGGGTTTAGGGTTTAGGGTTTAGGGTTTAGGGTTTAGGGTTTAGGGTTTAGGGTTTAGGGTTTAGGGTTTAGGGTTTAGGGTTTAGGGTTTAGGGTTTAGGGCTTAGGTGTATGGGGAGAGGAGTGGAGTTGTAAGGGCCCTGAGTTGTGTCAACAAGTGGTTCTAAGTCCCTTGATGCATGAGACCAACGCCCCTAAAGCCACAACACCTTAAAAGGCCTTCCCTAAAGCCCCCAAACCTTCCCTCAAACCCTACAGCCCCACATCTCTAGACCCCAGCGAAACCCAGGAAGAAAAGGGTGTCATTTATCTTGAAGGGGTTTACAAGGGAACCCTAAACCCCCAAAACCCTAAACCTTCAAAACCCCAAACGCTATACCTTCAAGACCCTAAACCTGGAACCCTGACACTAAACCCTAAACCCTAAACCCTAAAACCCTAAGCCCTAAACCCTGAACCCTAAACCCTAAACCCTAAACCCTAAACCCTAAACCCTGAACCCTGAACCTTGAACCTTGAACCTAACCCCTAAACCCTAAACCCGTTCGAGGAGGCCTTTACGCGCACTGCGTAAGTAGTCTTCTCCAAGCCGTGACGGACTGTACCTCAATCGTCTTTGGGTTCAGGGTTTAGGATTTAGGATTTTGGGTTTAAGGTTTAGGGTTGAGGGTTTAGGTATTAGGGTGTGCTGCCCGCCCGACCCTCCCGACGTTCGCCGTGTATTCATTCTATCTGTTTTTCTTTTTCTTACCCCCCTTCTCTATCATACAAATACCCGGAATTACAAGCACAAGCAAGACGACCACACACCAGAGGCTCAGATTGGTTTTACGTCGCACGGAAGTTAAGATGTAGGAAGTTCAGTTGTAGCCGAAGGATGCAACTAAACTTGCGCGCAGATGTTGGAAACGGTCTCGGCGAGGAGATTAGTGGGTCCAGTTGCTTACTTTCAGAGCAGGGTCCAGGGGTAGCTCGAAACTACGTAGGGCACAGGGCCAGGTCTTGCTCGAAACTACCGGCTGCCCTGCAGACCTCAATCCCCACCCTCAGAAACTCAAGCCTGCCTTTGGTATACACAGGAAGCGTATAGAAACGCAAAGCCTAAACCGTTCAGCTAAGCCCTAAACCCTAAACCCTAAACCCTGCACCCTAAACCCAATAAGGATCCTTTGAGTCGGCGGGGCACCGGTGTCCAGAGCCGCTATTCTGAACTCGTTGGTGTCGACGCCCAAAGGCACATAGGAGACCTGGGACCAGGGGGGGGGGGGGGGGGTGTTTAGGGTTTAGGGTTTAGGGTTTAGGGTTTAGGGTTTAGGGTTTAGGGTTTAGGGTTTAGGGTTTAGGGTTTAGGGTTTAGGGTGCCATAGCCAGGGCACCATAATACTTGCCATATAACCCTGCTATGGGAAACTCAATTTAAGCTCCTTGGTACCGGCCAGTAGACCCCGAACCCTGCGTGGCTCTCACCTAAGCGTCAACATCGTCAATGGCATTTTCCAACCGAACCTTGGGGACCACATGAACCCAAAACCTCTTGACAAATACACCTCCGAGCTCTGACGGCAACCCTAGTTGAGGTACATGGACCACAAATTCAATGCAGGGCTCATGTAATGTCACAGGAAATGTCGATCCCTAAACCCTAAACCCTAAACCCTAAACCCTAAACCCTAAACCCTAAACCCTCCCTGAGCCTTGAACCCGAAGCTGCGAGCCCAAGTCCAGGATGGTCTCATGGTGGGGTTTGCCCAATTCGTGGCTGGGCAAGCGTGTCGTGAGCCCTCACCTTAAACCCTGAACTGCTGAGTTCATGAGCCCCAAAAAAGTTTACACCCCTTCAGTTCTATCGGAGATTATGGTATCCCAAAAAGTGTAAGGTGTACTGACTCAGCTACTAAGAACCCTCTAGCCTATAGACCCTACCTAAGCCCGAAGCGAGACCCCTTTCAAAGCCTTATGTAAACCTTGACAGCGGTGCACAAACCCTACGAACGCGAGCCCGAACCACGCCGTGCTACTATTTGCTTCATTGAGAGCCACCCCAAAAAACAAAAAATGTTCCTCCTTAAGGGCAATATGGGATTGTTATGCATATCTGTGTTCTTTGTATGTTTAATTTGTTCCATTTTTTTGTGTGTGTGTTTTTTTTTGGGGGGGGGTCTCCTAAACCCAAAACCCTAATCCCAAAACCCTAAACCCTAAACCCAAAACCCTAAACCCTAAACCCTAGGATGGAAGCGGTCGGCCTGCTTGGTCTTGGGGTCGTAGCGCGTGCCCATGCCCGTTTTGGCATAGTAGATCATGATCTGGTCCAAGTTACCGCAGGGCGTTCCTTGTGTCAGAAGGGTTTAGGGTTTAGGGTTTAGGGTTTAGGGTTTAGGGTTTAGGGTTTAGGGTTTATAGGGCTTAGGGGGCCTAAAACCCTGAACACTAAAATGCACCCCTGAACCCTATTACAGTAGCTCTTCCTGGAAGCTCTGCAAAAAAGTAAGCATACGACTTCTGTTGTCCTTTGACATGACCGCATGGTCACTTCTCTATATGGTCCTTTTTGGGGGGGGGGGGGGGGGGGTTCCTTATTATAAGGCGGCCCCTCTTGTTTAGAGTACCCAGAAAGGGGCCGTAATGTCAAAAACTGACGAAAAAAAACCCAGAATTCACAAGCCTTCAAAGAGTGCCGTGCCTTGAGCCCGCTGTCCACAAGCGTACATTCAATATTGCTTTCTTTTTCCTGCATCCCAAGAATCAAACAATGCCGACGGCTTTACTTCTGAATACATACTAGCACCAGCAACTTAACTCTTATGCATAAAGCATGCTGTGGTCAAGCACTCACACCAACTTACACATAGCACTCACACCAACTTACACATTCCTATTCCTTCTAATTGACTTTTGCATGCCATGTCCCATGGTGTCATTGTCCGTATTCTGCTTCCATGATGTGCACAAGCCTCACCATGGATTTGTTTATCCTTGCTTGTTGTTTCTACTCTTTGCTGATGGTTTGATTTTGCATGGTGACATATTTTTTATTGTTATGCGCACAGCATTCCCTACACCTCAGATTTTCGAGTTGGTTCACATGTTTGGTACATTCTCGCTGTCATTCATTAGATACTGCTTCCGGCTTCCGGTGGTACCGCTGCGTTTGGTTTGTTCTGACTCGCATGCGCGGAACTGGTGGTACCGTTGTGCTGGTTTGTTCTGATTCGCAAGCGCGTTCTTGCTCTGCACATCAGTGTTTTGAAACATGGCTTTAGTTGTTAGTTTATTTCTGATTGCTTGGTGTATGCTGTTGGAAAAACGGTTTTCTATGTTTCTTATCAATTCCGGACATGCAAATCCCTACACAGCAGCTGTGAAGCTGAAGTTGCATGTTGCGTAATTGTTCATCGTTTTCGCATTCTGCCTTCCAGTGGTTTCATTGAGTTTTCATGTCTCTCTTCGCAGGTGAGTGCTTTCTTTGCTGGTTTCGGGAAGCAGTTCTGAAGGTTTTTGCCTGCTGGTGGGTGGCAGAGGATCGTGTCGACAGCTGCGCCCTCGAAACCAAACCCAGTAGTCCTGAAATGAGTACTATTCCTCAAGTCAAGCTAGAGTCTCTATCATCAAGCCCTAAACCCTGAACCCTAAACCGGTCTCCAAAAAGCATGAAACCCTGCGCCTAGAGCCCTAGGTGCAGGGTTTGGCTTTTAGGGTCTATTGGGTTTAGGCTTAGGGTTTAGGGCTTACACCCCTGTGAATCAGGTAAAGGTCCGATGTAGTCGTTCTCCACCTGCTGCGCCATCGTAACCTTCAACAAAGGGTTCAGGGCCTTTCAGGCTTTAGGGTTCTGAGGGAGAGGATGGGTTTCTGTCGTATCTCGCTATGAGGTTGGGCAACGACATTGCGCGAAACTTGGGGACGGGGGGTACGAGGGCAGGGGCCTCTGACGACAAAACTCAAAGTTGCAATCATACGGGCTCAGGCTTGTAAACCCTAAACCATAAACCCTAAACCCTAAACCCTAAACCCTAAACCCTAAACCCTAAACCCAAAACCCTCAACCCTCAACCCTCAACCCTAAACCCTAAACCCTAAACCCTAAACCCTAACACTCCGCACACAAGTACCATCCCACGCTCCGAGGGGCGACCCTGAAGTCGCCCTCCGGCAAGCTCTTGTTGTTCACCTGTTTAGGGTTTAGGGTTTAGGGTTTAGGGTTTAGGGTTTAGGGTTAGGGTTTAGGGTTTAGGGTTTAGGGTTTAGGGTTTAGGGTTTAGGGTTTAGGGTTTAGGGTTTAGGGTTTAGGGTTTAGGGTTTAGGGTTTAGGGTTTAGGTTAGGGTTTAGGGTTTAGGGTTTAGGGTTTAGGGTTTAGGGTTTAGGGTTTAGGGTTTAGGGTTTAGGGTTTAGGGTTTAGGGTTTAGGGTTCCCAAGAAGGCCTTCATGCCTTCGACCCGCTTTTTAGATACTCCAGAACCTGCAAAGAGGATTCTTGGATCCATGTTGAAACTTGAAGAGTTATTCCTGAATTAAGGGTTTCGGGTTTCGGGTTTAGGGTTTCGGGTTTCGGGTTTCGGGTTTAGGGTTTAAGGTTTAGGGTAAGGCTTCTTCGTGCCCTTTGAGAATTCACGCCAGCACTTGTCAGCCACAAAACCCCTCAAAACACCCTCCCCCCCCATCCCCCCCCATGCGAGGGATTTACGCATGGCACGGCACCACGAAAGTCCTAAACCCTAAGCCCAAAGCCCTGAACCCCAGACCCTAAACCCTAAACCCAAAGTAAACCCTAAACCCTAAACCCTAAACCCTAAACCCTAAACCCTAAACCCTAAACCCTAAACTCTAAACCCTAAACCCTAAACCCTAAACCCTAACCCTAAACCCTAAACCCTAAACCTGCCCAAACTTGTGTTTGTCATCTTAGGATTTCTGGCCTCGAGCATTGTCAGCATGAGGTTGATGACCTGAGGGCGCCCTAAACCCTTTGTGTTCGGGTTTAGGGTTTAGGGTTTAGGGTTTAGGGTTTGGGGTTTGGGGTTTGGGGTTTAGGGTTTAGGGTTTAGGGTTTAGGGTTTAGGGTTTAGGGTTTAGGGTTTAGGGTTTAGGGTTTAGGGTTTAGGGTTGAGGGTTGAGGGTTTAGGGTTTAGGGTTTAGGGTTTACGGTTTAGGGTTGAAGGTGGGGGATCCCAGAGCTCGTGATGCTGTTGGCACAGAGCCGACTCACACGACGATGGGTCCCTTGAGAAATCAAAATAAGGGAATCCATTAAGAAATCTTAGTACTATAGCTGATGCGCATCCCAGCATCCTACACCCTACACCCTACACCCTAAACCCAAAACCTTTAACCCTACACCCTAAACCCTAAACCCTGCCGCGCGCGAGGTGCTTTCGTGACTCTGTTGTTACAGAAGACTTGGCGTCTTTAGTGTTTAGGCGTTAGGGGTCTAGGGTTTAGGGCTGAGGGACGGGGTTCAGGCTTTGGGGTTAGGGTTTAGGGTCTTCGGGTCTTTTGGGGTCTTCGGGGTGTAGGTTTAGGAGCTTCGGTTAGGTCCGTATTTTCGACCCGAAAGCGAAGATGTCTCAGCATGGAGGCCCAGGAAGAGCGAACCAAGTCCTGAATCGACATCCCCCTAAAGACCACGCCCCCCCCCCCCCCCCCCCCCCAAAAAAAAAAATAGGGTTTAGGGTTTTAGGGGTTTAGGTTTTAGGGTTTTAGGGTTTAGGGTTTAGGGTTTAGGGTTTAGGGTTTAGGGTTTAGGGTTTAGGGTTTAGGGTTTAGGGTGTAGGGTGTAGGGTGTAGGGTGTAGGGTGTAGGGTGTAGGGTGTAGGGTGTAGGGTGTAGGGTGTAGGGTTTAGCCTCTTTCCCCCTGGCCCCATACTTGAGGTCCAAGCCAGGGAAGCGGAACGGGACATTCCGCCGCCGGGGATGTTTCCCACCAGCCTCATGCAGCCAAACCCTAAACCTCACAAACCTCAAACCTTAAACCTTAAACCCTAAACCCTAAACCCTAAACCCCAAACCCTAAGCCCAATACCAAGGGGTTTGGAGTTTAGGGTTTGAGGTTTAGGTTTAGGGTTTAGGGTCTAGGGTCTAGGGTCTAGGGTTTAGGGTTTAGGGTGTAGGGTGTAGGGCTTAGGGTGTCACACTACGGGGGGAAGGATCGAGACTTAAACTAAGCTATAGCGTGCAGCATGGGAGTCGACACACAAGAAAGAGCCTAAACCCTGAACCTAAACCCTAAACCCGAAACCCGAAACCCCAAACCCTGAACCCTGAACCCTAAACGCGACGGTGTTAGACTGTCCTTGTCCGCCACGGCCGACCATGAACCATGGCTATGTACACTTCCAAAGCCACCGCATAGCAATAATAAGGGGTGCCTGGAGGGTGTGACTTGGTCTAGCAAGCATCCGCAGGAACGGTTTCTCGTTTGTGTTGGCAGTTGTTCCTTCAAGTTCGTCTATGACTGGGAACTCCGAGCCCTTCAACTTTGGGGGGGAGGGTTTTAGAGTCTTAGGATGCTAGGGTAAGTTGAAAGTATCATTCCGAAATCCGAAGCAACAGGACCACTAAATGCCACCGCGCAGCACGGCATCAAAACCACGACCCGTCTCAATGCCATTCTGGCGCAAGACATGCTCCACGCCGTAGGGGAACCTGCCCCATGACCCTAAACCCGAAACCCTATGCCCTAAGCACGACATTTGTTCAGCATCCTAAGCCCTCAACCCTAAACCGTAAACCCTTTATGCTCGTGGGCTTGCACTTATTGCTAGAGGCTGCGGCCACTTCTGGAGAGTGACTCAACAAAATCGTTGCCGCAGGCGCGCCTTGCGAAAGCGGCGCAACATTCCCTCCGTCCATTAGGCAGAACTATGGTGGCAGCCAGTGATAGCCCTGGGGCTAGCCGACAGCGATGACAATAACATGGTGGCAATGTCAGCAGAAATTAAGATATAGCTACCCTAGCAACCATAGCAGTCAAGTCATCATAGACATCGTCATGAGCATATTCAGCATGGAAGTCGGAATGATCGAAGTCTTCAAGGTTTTCATGCCAGGAACCCTAAACCCTGAACCCTGAAGGGTGCGGAAACCCTATTGCATCAAGTCATGTCCACATGCACCTGGCCCAGGTCTCCGAAATCTCCGCCGATTTCGGGGGCGGGACCTGGCGCGAGAGGGTTTGGGTTTAAGGTTTAGGGTGGCTTAGGGCTTCGGGCTTCGGGCATAGGGCTTAGGGCTTAGGGCTTGGGGCTTAGGGCTTAGGGCTCAGGGCTCAGGGCTTGTTTAGGGTTTAGGGCTTTAGGGGGGCTTTCAAACATGATCCTCTTAAACCCAAAAAAAGGAAATACAAATATGGGTAGTACTATGAGTTATCTAAATTAGGGTCCCGTTGTCGGTCTGAAGGGAGCAGAATTTAGAGAACTACCTAAACCCTATACACTAAACCCTAAACCCTAGACCCTAAACCCTAAACCCGAAACCCTAAACCCTAAACCCAATATATATCAGGACAAGGCTAGGTTTTAGGGCTTTAGGGGGTTTTTAGGTTTTTGGGGATTAGGGGTTTGGGATCTAGGGTTTAGGTTTTAGTGCCTTGGGGGGGGGGGGGGGGGGCGTCTAGAACCCTCGATTAGGGCTTGGGGTCTAGGGCTTAGGGCTTAAACCCTAAACCTTAACCCTAAACGCCCTTAACGCCTTAGGGCTTCGGGTGCATTGGGGTTTAGGGCTTAGGGCTAAGGGGTGTAGGGTGTAGGGCTGAGGGCTCGAAGTTTAGGGGTTTGGGGTTTAGGGCTTAGGGTTTGGGCTTTGGGATTTCGGGGTTTGGCGTTTGGGGTGAGTGGCTAAGCGTGGCCAGTCGAGGCCAAAACAACCCCACTCAGAGCGGAACCCTTCAAGTACCCCCGAACCCCAAACCACAGACCCCAAACCCCAAACCCCAAACCCTAAACCCCAAACCTCAACCCTAAACCCCCAAACCCCAAAATCTCAGCTGTCTCGGGAGCAGGGCTCGAGTATTCTACAACCCTTAAACCACAAGGCCTTTAGGGTTTAGGGTTTGGGGTTTGGGGTTTAGGGTTTGGGGTTTAGGATTTGGGATTTAGGAGTTGGGGTTTAGGGTTTAGGGTTTGGGGTTTAGGGTTTGCGGTTTAGGGCTCAGGGCTACAACTGCGGCCTTGCCGGGAGTGAACTCCACCACCCCCTCATCGGGGAAATTCTGGCCTCTTCAGGGATTTCCACGAGACCGCGCACCCTAAACCCGATCTGAGCCCCAAGCCCCCTTAACGTCGGAAAAATCCGACAGAACGATCGACCGCTTCTGGGGGTTTAGGGTTTGGGGTTTGGGGTTTGGGGTTTAGGGTTTAGGGCTCAGGGTTTGGGGTTTGGGGTTTAGGGTTCGCCAAAACCACAGAGAAGCCTTGGGAAACTGTCATGGAGACTCGGAGTGCGGGTCTCAAGGCAACAGACCACCACGACCTGCGGAACCAGGGGGTTTAGGTTTTAGGCTCAAGCCACAAGGCCCTGAACCCTTATCCTACAGCCCAAACCTAGAAAGCGCGCCCCTTTCTTGTGCATTGGAGCTTGCACTGGAAACCGGAAACCCACACATGACGCCTCAGAGAGAGCCCAAAAAAAGCGCACTTATCCAGAAGCTGCCGCACACGCAACATTTGTTGACCCCAGAGCCTGAACTTCCACAGGCGTACGCTCTTAAAGCTCTGTGAACATTCAGATTCTTCTCCCCTAAACCCTAAACCCTAAACCCTAAACCCTAAACCCTAAACCCTAAACCCTAAACCCTAATCAACAAAACCCCCTAAACCGTAAACCCTGTAAGCTCCACGCAACATCAACCGGGGCCCAGGCTATAGACTCGGATCTTTCCGGAATCGTTCGGCTTAAACGCCATCCTGACACCGGGTTGGGCAACTAGACTTTTGGGGATTCGGGGGCTATGGGTTACGGGTTGTTTAGGATGAAGCTTGGCGATGTAGGCAAACAAGGTCGCGGAATACATAGATATGCACATACATCTACATATACATGTCCATATACATATACACATACATATACGCATACACAAACATGTACATATACATATACATATACATATACATATACATATACATATACAAATACATATACATATACATATACATATATATATATATATATATATACATATACATATACATATACATATACACATACATATACATATACATATACATATACACATACATATACATATACATATCCTAAACCCCAAGCCCGAGGCCCTAACTCCTAAGCAAATCCTAAACCCCGAACCGTAAACCCTAAACCCAAAACCCTAAACCCCAAACCCTACACCCAAAACCCTAAACCCTAAACCATCGGGTTTAGGGCTCTCAGGCCTGTAGGGAAGCTGAGAGGTTAACAGGCCTTTGCATACCTAAGTTAACCTAAGTAACCAAAAATCCCCCCCCCCCTCCCCCAAAAAAACAAAAAGACTAAATTAAACACCGTACGCTCTATGAGTCCTCCGAAAAAGCCCTCTGACAGCCCTGTGTGCAACCTACTAGGTTGCCCAGTCAGTATGAAACTTAAAGCCCTAAACCCCCCCAAGTCTAATTGGTTTAGGGTTCAGGGTTCAGGGTTTAGGGTTTAGGGTTTAGGGTTTAGGGTTTAGGGTTTAGGGTTTTAGGGTTTAGGTTTAGGGTTTAGGGTTTCAGTTTTAGGGTTTAGGGTTTAGGGTGCAGGGTGTAGGGTTTAGGGTTTAGGCCCCAAAACCCTACACACTAACCCCCCAGCAGCCCACCCACCCATCCCACTACTCGGCTGTTCCAAGGGGCCAGATGAATCGATCGGTCCCAACACCAAAGAGCTCAGTACCTCTGCTTGCAAGACTTTGGGTTTTGGGTTTTGGGTTTTGGGTTCTGGGTTCTGGGTTTCGGGTTTTGGGTTTTGGGCTTTGGGTCTTGGGTTTTGGGTTTGGGGTTTTGGGTTTTGGGTTTACGGTTCAGGGTTTAGGGTTTGGAGCTTAGAGCTTAGGAACTCCATTAAGAACTCCATGTCGTCCGGCCAGTTCTCAAGAAAGGGCCTCGCAGCTTAGGGCTTAAGGGTTCGGATAACGGCACAGGCCCTAAACCCAAACCCTAAAACTTAAGCCTTAAACCCTGAACCCTAAACCCCAGACCCTAAACCCTAAACCCTAAACCTTTAATTAAGCAAGCCAATCTCATTTCGGAGGCCCTTGCCCTGAACCCTTGAACCCCCTGAAGGATTCGGAACCCCCGGTGGATTTTACGGAGCCTACACACGAAACCCTAAACCCTGAAAGTCAGGTGAAAGGCAAACTGGGAGTCTGCGAAGCACATCTGCATAAGCCGCATGCCCCCAAAACGTTCGATCTTAGGGTCCTTAGGGTATTTACATTGATGTAGGGTCTTGAGTTCTTGTACCCCCAACAGGACACCCAAGGTATACACTCACAAATAGTAAAGAGGGAACCTTATATACGCTCTTCAAAAAAACAGAAATATAAACCCTGCTTCACATGATTCCTCAAGCTGAGCCCTGAATCTGAGGAACCCGTATGTTCCCCAAAGGGCCGCACCTTCAGCTGAGGGACCATATGAACGGAACGTGTAGCTTTGGTGAGATTGAGTCCTTAACCCTAAACCCCTAAGCCCTAATTAACTCTTTAAACCCTAAACCCTAAACCCTAAGCCCTAAACCCTAAACCCTAAACCCTAAACCCTAAACCCTAAACCCTAAACCCTAAACCCTAAACCCTAAACCCTAAACCCTAAACCCCCCCCCCAAACCCTGAGCTTCCAGAGGTGACGCCGCAGTGCCATTGTAGTCGCCGTGCTCCACACCCAGGCAGAACCGCGAGGACGTCCGGCGAATGGTTCCTAAGCTTGGGGTCTTAGGGTCTTAGGGTCTTAGGGTCTTAGGGTCTTAGGGTCTTAGGGTCTCAGGGTCTTAGGGTCTTAGGGTCTTAGGGTCTTAGGCTCTTAGGGTCTTAGGGTCTTAGGGTTTAGGGTTTTGGGGTTTCGGGTTTCGGGTTTTAGAAGCCCTAGACAGGGATGCTGCCAAACTAAGGGTCTCGGGGTTGGGGTACTGGGGGGGGCTTCTTTTGTACTAAGGATCCCACAGTGGCCGAGGAAGAAACAGAGAACTCGCTTCTTGCTTAGCAGGTTTGGGGTTTAGAGTTTAGTCGGGGGTTTAGGGTTTAGGGTTTAGGGTTTAGGGTTTAGGGTTTAGGGTTTAGGGTTTAGGGTTTAGGGTTTAGGGTTTAGGGTTTAGGGTTTAGGGTTTAGGGTTTAGGGTTTAGGGTGAGGCAACAAAGGCGGGAATAAATCTCAGAAGTCTTGCCAGAAGAGGGCGCAGTTGTTGGAAGCTCCATGGGAAATGCACCCGAAAGTTGCTCTGATGAATTGCGCACCAATCCTGAGGGGCACAAGCAGGAAAGCAGTTTCTGATCCTCACACCGATGAACCCGGAACACAGCGCCACTCGTCTTGGTGCGATCAAAATATCCTCGCAAGCCTTGATCTGACAGCACCATGGTCTCCAAGGATGTGCCCTGCAGATCATCGGATCTACTGGAAGTCAGGTGGGTCGAAGAGCCTCGCCACCCAGTTCCACACGGAGCCGCGTCGGATGCCTTCGAGCACCCAAGCGGTCGCCATCGGGTGGTGTCAAGTCCCTGGCCCTGCCAGAACTGGCATTGCCCCCCAAAACGCTAAACCCTAAGCTATAGATCCAAAACCCCTACTCCCGAAACCCCAAGCCCTAATCCCTAACCCGAAACCCTAAACCCTAAACCCCAACCCCTATTTCCTAAACCCAAACCCTAAACCCTAAACCCTAAACCCTAAACCCTAAAACCCTAAACCCAAGTTCAGAAACAACTACATGCTAAACTGGGCTAGCCGCCGCCGGCAATATCGAGACCATGCTGGGCCGCAGCCATTTTGAGTGTTGCCACAGCCTCAGATGCTCAACTCCAAAAAGGCCGCGCTAGGGTTTAGGGTTTAGGGTTTAGGGTTTAGGGTTTAAGGTTTAGGGTTTAGGGTTTAGGGTTTAGGGTTTAGGGTTTAGGGTTTAGGGTTTAGGGTTTAGGGTTTAGGGTTTAGGGCTTAGGGCTTAGGGCTTAGGGTTTAGGGTTTAGGGTTTAGGGTGTGCATCAGAGCACGCACGCGGTGAGTCTGTTCTTTAGATTTCGGGGCACACGTGCGCTTGCATAGCTTGGCAGCCCCATCTCCCACCCGAACTATTAAATTGTGGGGTTTAGGGTCCCCACCCCCCAACCTTGTTCTTATTCTAGCGAGCTGCTATTCCGAAAGCTTATATGGGGCCTTGAGGCATGTTTGTTTGGGACCCACAGAGGGTCCCCACATCTTTAAGCACAGTCCAGTGTGTCCAAGGGGATCTTAGGGTAGTCTTAGCCGGCAGAAGGGTTCCAGGGGTCTCAGAAAACCCTGAACCCTAAACCCTAAACCCTGAACCCTAAACCCTAAACCCTAAACCCCCAAACCCTAAACCCTAAACACTAAAACCCTCCCAGGCCCGTAGGTTTGCCAGGCGCAAGCCCTGTCCAAGAGGCTCGAGCACCCACGTTTCTGCGCAGCGGTGCTCTCGCCAGTTTAGGGTTTACGGTTTATGTTGATTGCGAGTTCATAAGCCCAAAAAAAAGTGTACACTTTCAGCTTCTAGCCGATTAACCCTCAACCCTCAACCCTCAACCCTCAACCCTCAACCCTCAACCCTCAACCTAAACCCTGAACCCTAGACCCTAGACCCCAAAAAGTGTAACGTGTAGCCTTTCAGCTACTAAGTCATTGAACTCACCAGCTTAGTTGCTGAGTTCATAAGCCCCCAAAAAAGTGTACACTTTCAGTTCTATAGGGGATTCTAGAATCTAAACCCTAAACCCTAAACCCTAAACCCTAAACCCTAAAACCCTAAAACCCTAAAACCCTAAACCCTAAACCCTAAACCTTAAACACCCCAAAAAGTGTAAAGTGTACTCACTCAGCTACTAAGCCAGCCCAGTGGCCCGCATCTCCTCTTGGTCGCTGAGCTCGAGGGAGCGGAGCTTGGTCTCCAGGAGGCCTTTAGGGTTTAGGGTTTAGGGTTTAGGGTTTAGGGTTTAGGGTTTAGGGTTTAGGGTTTAGGGTTTAGGGTTTAGGGTTTAGGGCTAGGGTTAGGCTTCAACTCGCCAAGACCTAGTCCAGTGTCAGCCGGAGGACGCACACGCTCTTCCAGCCCCGCGGAGCTCTCCTCGGCGCAAAGGACGAGTTCTGGGTCCAAAGTCCAGGGTTTAGGGTTTAGGGTTTAGGGTTTAGGGTTTAGGGTTTAGGGTTTAGGGTTGAGGGTTTAGGGCTTAGGGCTTAGGGTTTAGGGTTTAGGGTTTAGAGGCTTGGGGTAGAGGGCATACAGGGTGCAAAGGGCTTTGTAGGGTTAACACCTTTAGGGCTTTAGGGTTTTCCAGGGGGCTTATGGGGATCGTAAGGTTCCTGTGGGGCTTCTAGGGTGCACATGGTTCATTGGGCTTGTATGTTTAGAGGGTTTCTACAGGGCTTGTAGGGTTGTTGCATGGCTTTAGGTTTTGGGGCTGTGGGTCCAGAGTTCATGGGCGGCGTCCACTCCAGCAACCTCCAACCCCCGAAAGACGATTGCAGCAGGGCGCAAGATGCAAGGGCCTAAACTCTAAGCCCTAAACCCTAAACCCTAAACCCTAAACCCTAAACCCTAAACCCTAAACCCTAAACCTGCAGCGGGGCGCAAGATGCAAGGGGCCGCGCCGGCTCGCGCAAAGGTAGCTTGTGGCGGCCGCGCCTGACTGAGGTAAGTTGTGGCTTGGGGGGTTTGGGGTTTCGGAGGTTTGGTTTCGGGACCCCGAACCCTAAACCCGAAACCCCAAACCCCAAACCCCAAACCCTAAACCCTAAACACTAAACCCTAGCCCTAAACCCTAAACTCCAAACCCTAAACCCTACAGGGTTAGGGTGTAGGGATCCAACGTAACGTGGACCAATGAGCCACTTGGAGGTTCGTGGGTACGTATAACCCCCATTATAAGTCTACTGAGAACCTACTTAGGGGACTGAGGAGCTTTATTAGTACGGTTATCATAGGGGTTATAAGTACCCTGAACCTCCAAGTAGTGTCTTCCCGTAGAAGGCCATTTAAACACTGGATCCGTCTGAGCCAGGCTCCCCTTACCCGTTCGCGCGTTTAGGGTTTAGGGTTTAGGGTTTAGGGCTTAGGGCTTAGGGCTTAGGGCTTAGGGCTTAGGGCTTAGGGCTTAGGGCTTAAGGCTTAGGGCTTAGGGCTTAGGGCTTAGGGCTTAGGGCTTAGGGCTTAGGGCTTCGGGCTTAGGGTTTAGGTTGAGGGCCTGAGGGTTTGGTGCCCAGGGCAACTTTGCAGCCCTGGAGCCTACCAATCCGAAAGCCTGAAAACGAAAAACCCTGACACGCTAAAACCTACAAGGGCCTAGGGTTTAGGGTTTAGGGTTCAGGGTTCAGGGTTCAGGGTTTAGGGTTTAGGGTTTAGGGTTCAGGGTTTAGGGTTTAGGGTTTACGGTTTAGGGACCCTGACGCGCCAAAGCCTACAGCTAAAGACCCTCAGTCAACCTTCAGGTTGGCTTGCGCCTGCCGCTTGGGGGGGGGCTGTTCAAGTGCACCAGACATTAGAGAACAATTCCTTCTGCTTCCCCTAACCAAACCCTAAACCCTAAACCCCAAACCCTAAACCCTAAACCCTAAACCCTAAACCCCAAACCCCAAACCCCAAACCCCAAACCCTAAACCCTAAACCCTAAACCCCAAACCCCAAACCCTAAACCCTAAACCCTAAACCCTAAACCCCAAACCCTAAACCCTAAACCCCAAACCCTAAACCCCAAAGCACAAACCTAAACCCTGCGGCCCGGGTCCTGTTCCCAGCAATGCTCCCGTGCCGACTCTTCTCATCGTGGCCTCCCAGGGTTTCTACGGGTTTAGGTTTTAGGGTTTAGGGTTTAGGGTTTAGGGTTTAAGGGTTTCGGGCTTAGGGTTTAGGGTTTAGGGTTTAGGGTTTAGGGTTTAGGGTTTAGGGTTTAGGGTTTAGGGTTTAGGGTTTAGGGTTTAGGGTTTAGGGTTTAGGGTTTAGGGTTTAGGGTGGCGTCTCACCCGGTTGGTCCTTGTAAGCCCTCCGAGACATAGGCACAAGTCCATTTGGGGTTTTTGGATGTAGGGTTTAGGGTTTGGGGCACTGCTGGGAACAGGACCCGGGCCGCAGGTTTAGGTTTGGGCCTGGGGGTTTAGGGTTTGGGGTTTAGGGTTTAGGGTTTAGGGTTTAGGGTTTAGGGTTTAGTTTAGGGTTTAGGGTTTAGGGTTTAGGGTATAGGGCTCTGTTCGGAGGCTTCTAGGGCTCGGGGGGCGCTTTTGCTCCGACTTCGGTCTTCACCCTAACCCTCAAACCCTAAACTCGAAAGCTGTATAAACCGCCAAACCTGGGGAAGCCCTAAACCCCCTGGTCCTTAGTAGGCGAATGAGGGAATTAGGGCACTATAAAAAAAAATATATATATATATATACACATATGTATATATATATATATATATATGTATGTATATATATATATATGTATGTATATATATATATATGTATTTATTTACCCTTTAAAGGATTATGTAGGGTACCTCATTCCCTCATTCCGTACTAAGAACCAGCCAGAAATCTTCAAAGCCGAAGCTCGGCACCCGCGTAAGCCCTAAGCCCTTAAAACCCTAGGCCCTGAACTTTTCAACCCTAAACCCTAAACCCTAAACCCTAAACCCTAAACCCTAAAAACCCTAAACCCTAAAAACCCTAAACCCTAAAAACCCTAAACCCTAAAAACCCTAAACCCTAAAAACCCTCAACCCTTGAACCCTGATCCTTTCCGATGCACAGGTGGGTGGCCTTGGCGGCACCCAAACCCAGCCGGCTCCAAAATCGCTGAGCCATGGCGAAGAAAAAAGGCCTGCGCCTGTTCTTTTTTGTTCGGGGAAAGTCCCAACATCCTCTGGGATTGGTCTCCTCTGCCTGAAAGCCTTTCTTCATGCGCATCGTGGACGTGTGGTGAGGGGAGGGGTTCTAGAACATATTATGTCCAAGGCCGGAGGATGCGGATGCAAAATCTCCAAGTTCATCACTGCTCATGTGCGCCGCTTGGTGTCGCCTGGGAGCCCCGAGAAACATCGGCCGCATGGCGCTCTGAGTGGCTCTGGGATGCCACGGCACGAAAACCCTCAGAAAACATTTTCCCAAACATGATCCTCTTAAACCCAGGAAGGGGAAGTGTGAAATGTCCCAAGGGGCTACCTAGGGCTTAGTTGCACTTCTAGCCTAGCCGGCGCTGTGGGACCCCTGAACAGCGGAACCCTCAAGCCTCAAGCACGAAGCCCTAAACTCAATCATGCCTTCGTTTGGTTTCAGGTATACTCTGAGACTCTCTTGAATTTTGCAAGAATATTCCGACCTAGGTTGAGGACGATTCCCCACTTCATGAAGCCAGGCTGCCCAGTAGCCTACCACAAACAAGCCTATACCCTAAACCCTTTGTGTCCAAGGGTGTTTCTTGGGATGTTCCCCCTTATACCAACAGTCCATCATCGGGATGAAAGTAGGGGGTTACCATAACCCCGATTAAGGACTGTTCGTATAAGGGAAAACATCCCAAGGTGTTCCGAGGAACCATCTCCGAAAAGACCGATCCTAACAGCCAAATTAGGTTCGGTTCCTCACCCAGGCTGCTTTTTGTGAAGCCTTGGGTAGGAAAGCTCCGAAGAAACTGTTTATGCCTCGAAACCCTCAAACCCTAGACCTTACACCGCCTAAACCCTGCATAGAGGGCCCTAAGACTTACTGTTGGTTAGTAGGGCAGGGAATTTTGAACTCCATATCCCCCTATAAATACCCTAAACCCTCAACCCCAATACCCTTCAAAAGGGGTACCTCATTCCCTCATTTCCTACTAACCAACAGCAAGAAGATGCTCCTGTTGGTACCTCGGAAGCAGGTCGTAGCTCAAATACCTTTGCTGGTCCAAGGCCAGGGTTTTAGGGGGTTTGGGGTTTAGGGTTTAGGGTTTAGGGTTTCTTTGGGGGAAAGATGTTGGGAACTGAGGCCTTGTTGACTTGACCGAGGCGAACCCTAAACCCTAAAGCCTAAACCCAAACCCTAAACCCTAAACCCTAAACCCTAAACCTAAACCCTAAAGCCTACAGTAAACCCTAAACCCTAAACCCTAAAGGGACCAAAGGAAGGACCCTGATAAGGGACCTTAGCGTTTTTTTTCGGGGTTCTTTAGGGTCTACTTCGGTATATAGGGACTGTATAAGGTATGTACCGGCGTTATATCCCTAAACCCTAAACCCTAAACCCTAAACCCTAAACCCTAAACCCTAAACCCTAAACCCTAAACCCTAAAACCATACGGGAATAAGATTAAGGGTCCCTTCCAGGGATACCCCTTAGCGTGAGCTGCCTACGCTTCCGTTGGCGTGTCATACGGCTCCCAGAGGGTCCATTAGTAGTACTGTTATGGAATTAGGTACCCAAACATCATACTTCGTAGGGTTTAGGGTTAGGGTATAGGGTTTAGGGTTTAGGGTTTAGGGTTTAGGGTTTAGGGTTTAGGGTTTAGGGTTTAGGGTTTAGGGTTTAGGGTTTAGGGGGGACATCAGGTCTCTGCTTCCCTTCAGTACTAAGGACTAGTAAGTTAATTGAAGTTAATTAAGGGTTTAGAGTTTAGGGTTTAGGGTCTAGGGTTTAGGGTTTAGGGTTTAGGGTTTAGGGTTTAGGGTTTAGGGTTTAGGGTTTAGGGTTTAGGGTTTAGCGTTTAGGGCTCCTAGAACTGCGTTCTCGCGACTCCGAACATTGCTCGTGCTGTATGGTACTGTGGTGCTCAAGACCTCTCTTTTTATAAGCCAAGCTGCAGCCCCCCTGAAACCCTGAAACCCTGAACCCCAAACCCCAAACCCCAAACCCCAAACCCCAAACCCCAAACCCCAAACCCTAAACCCTAAACCCTAAACCCTAAACCCTAAACCCTAAACCTAAGCCCTAAACTTCAAAATGAACTCGAAGGCCCAGGTGCTCCACCAGCCAGTCCAAGTACATGGGCACCTGGCTCGTGGAACCGCACGTGGAACCTAGATCCTTATATACAAGCCCTAAACCCTAAACCCTTTTTCGGGTTTAGGGTTTAGGGTGATTTAGGGTTTAGGATTTAGGGTTGAGGGTGTAGGGTTTACGGTAAACCCGAAAAGCCAAACCCTAAATCCCTAAAGCCCTGAAACCCCGAAAAAACCCTAAAACCCCAAAAACCTAGTACCCTGAAACCCCTAATTCCCTCAAACCCTAAACCGATAGAAGCCCTAACGCCCGAACCCTCACGGACCCTGTGCTCAAAGTTTAGGGTCTTAAACCCTAAACCCTAAACCCCTAAACCCTTATATACACTATACACACTAAGGGCCCACGCATCAGAAGCCTTTTAAGGGAGGTAAGGGACCAAGCGAAGATAAGAATCTTCCCCCAGGACCCGTACCAAGCACCGCAACAAACCCTAAACCCTAAACCCCAAACCCTAAACCCTAAACCCTAAACCCCAAACCCCAAACCCTAAACCCCAAACCCTAAACCCTAAACCCTAAACACCCTAAACCAAGGTGCATTAGAGATCAGGTACTGGATCTTCAAGCCCACGAAGTCGTCCACCACAGCCTTGACGAGCTCCTTCGGCAGGCTTTGGGCTGCTAAGGTGTGAGCTGCGGTTTAGGGTTTAGGGTTTAGGGTTTAGGGTTTAGGGTTTAGGGTTTAGGGTTTAGGGTTTAGGGTTTAGGGTTTAGGGTTTAGGGTTTAGGGTTTGGGGTTTGGGGTTTAGGGTTTAGGGTTTAGGGTTTAGGGTTTGGGGTTTGGGGTTTAGGGTTTAGGGTTTAGGGTTCAGCAGCTCCGGATCGAGCAATTTTGTGGTAGTGTTATTTACGGCTTGGATGTAACACCCACCCACCCAGAGAATCCCATAACATTAAGAAACCATATAAAGTATCTTCATACAAAAGTTCTTTTCAACGAAGCTACGGCTATAGAACCAAATTCGTTCTTAAAAATCCGCATTGCGTCAGACAAAGATGAGCACTACAAGAAAAAGGGTTGGGGGTGGCGGTGGGGGGGGTGGGGGTGGGGTGGGGGTGGTGGGGGTGGGGGGGTGGGGGAGGTTGGGGGGTGGGGGTGGGGGGGTGGGGGTGGGGGGGGGGTGGGGGGGGGGTGCGGTGGGGGGGTGCGGTGGGGGGGTGGGGGTGGGGGTGGGGGGGTGGGGGGGTGGGGGGGTTGGGGGGGTGGGGGGGTGGGGGGTGGGGGGGGGGGGGGTGGGGGGGTGGGGGGGGTGGGGGGGGGTGGGGGTGGGGGTGGGGGGGTGGGGGTGGGGGGTGGGGGTGGGGGGGTGGGGGGCCACGAAGAAATGACCTTAGCCACGAAGGAAATTACCCTTAGCCACGAAGAAATTGCCCTTAGCCACGAAGAAATTACCCTTAGCCACGAAGAAGTTACCCTTAGCTACGAAGAAATTACCCCCTTAGCCACGAAGAAATTACCCTTAGCCACGAAGAAATGACCCTTAGCCACGAAGGAAATGACCCTTAGCCACGAAGGAAATGACCCTTAGCCACGAAGAAATGACCCTTAGCCACGAAGAAATGGCCCTTAGCACCCAGGAAATGGCCCTTAGCGACCAAGAAATTGCCCTTAGTGACGAAGAATGGCCCTTAGCGAAGAAATGACCCTTAGCCACGAAGAAATGACCCTTAGCCACGAAGGACTATAGGGTTTGAATATATATGTGATAGAGAGGTTTAGGGTTTAGGGTTTAGGGTTTAGGGTTTAGGGTTTAGGGTTTAGGGTTTAGGGTTTAGGGTTTGGGGTTTGGGGTTTGGGGTTTGGGGTTTGGGGTTTGGGGTTTGGGGTTTGGGGTTTAGGGTTTAGGGCTTAGGGCTTAGTGTTTGGGGTTTGGGGTTTGGGGTTTGGATTTAGGGTTTACATAGGGTGTAAGGTTTAGGGTTTAGGGTTTAGGGTTTAGGGTTTAGGGTTTAGGGTTTAGGGTTTAGGGTTTAGGGTTTAGGGTTTAGGGTTTAGGGTTTAGGGTTTAGGGTTTAGGGTTTGGGGTTTAGGTTTTGGACCCAGCTGCATTTCCAAGCATGCAGCCGAACAAGAAAGCACAAGTGCAAACCCTATATGTGCAACATGTGCACGTGGATCATCATATCTGTATCTATACTTGTACCCATGCTGCTGCTTCTGCCTACGCATACATGTAAATTTATCTCTGTGTATATACATATATAGAAGTTTCCGAAATTAGGGTTACCTTGTTGGGCTCCTTCTTATCAGGGGATCCTACTATCTGGAGGACTTTGTTAGGGGGCCCCTTATTTTCGTAAACCCTAAACCCTAAACCCTAAACCCTAAACCCTAAACCCTTCTTATTTGTACAAGCGATTGTTCTGTTCGCCATTGCATACTACGGGGGGGAAGTCAAAGCATTGAGGCTTTTGGGGACTTGAGGCCTCTTCAGCCCACACCGCCCCCCCCCCCACACCCTAAACCCTAAACCCTAAACCCTAAACCCTAAACCCTAAACCCTTGACCCTAAGCCCTTAACCCTAAGCCCTAACCGTAAATCCTATACCAAAAAAACCTTACACCGTAAAACGCTGACATTCGGATCCTTGGACAAATCCATGGCAGTCAGCTGCGGTGCAGGGCCGAACTCCTCCTTGCATCGGGGGCCGATTGGTGTTTAGGGCTGAGGGTTTAGGCTTAGGGCTTAGGGCTTAGGGCTTAGAGGGCAGAGGGCTTAGGGCTTAGGGCTTAGAGTTTAGGGGTTAGGGTTTAGGGTTTCGGGGGTTTAGGATTTAGGGTTTAGTGTTTAGGGTTTAGGGGTTAGGGTTGTGGGATAACGGCTTCACTGGCTGGATCTGAGTACGGAATGAGGGAATGAGGTACCCTATAGGGGTGAAGATACATTCTGACTTCTTGGCAGAGACCTCCATGCCCATCTTTGCCAGCACATTGTATAAGGTTCCAATCGCCTTGACAGAAGCTTCCAGTTCCATCACAGATCTCAACATGAAAGAGGCATGATGATCATCAGCATAAATCGTCAAGTGCTTTGCACACCAGCCTGTTCCGAGTTGCTTATCAACCAACTTGCAGCATAGAGTGGAGAAGACTAGCCACAAGGTTGGAGCTGCTTTGCATCCTTGTCTCACCCCTCTGGAACAAGGAATACACTTGTTAGATTTCTCGCCGTTCATCATGTAGACCGCATCAATGTGCCATTGCATGACCAGCTCAACTTCTGACGATGGTGCTCCAACCTCCGCAAGTGTTTGAAGAAGCTTGGTGTGTGGCATATGGTCAAATGCCTTCGAGAAATCAATGAAGACCTGAACCCTAAACCCTAAACCCTAAACCCTAAACCCTAAACCCTAAACCCTAAACCCTAAACCCTAAACCCTAAACCGGCCACCATAGAACTGTGCAGGGGCTTTACCTGCCCTCCTGTCGTGTACTGTTGTCGCCTTAGATCTGCAAAGCACAGGCACCGCTAGAACAAAGAATTAAAAGGGTTTAGGGTTTAGGGTTTAGGGTTTAGGGTTTAGGGTTTAGGGTTTAGGGTTTAGGGTTTAGGGTTATTTTAATGGTATAGGGCTCTTAAGAGGGTTCTTAAAGGAGGGAAGGGGGCTAGGTACCTAGGGAACCTTAAGGAAGCTTAGGGAGCCGTAGGGACTAGTAGGGAGTATTAGGGAAGCTTGGGTTACATAGCCCCCTTGAACCCCTCTCCCTTAAGAACCCTATAAACGAAACACAAGAAGCGCAAACAAGAAACGAGGGGGGCGGGGGGGGGGGGGATTTTAGAATCATTCTCTGCTCCACTACTACGACTCCGACGATCGAAAACTGAACAAGCAAAACATAAGCAGGGTTTAGGATTTAGGGTTTGAACTCGGGTTTAGGGTTTGGGGTCTAAGATTTAGGGGGTTTTAGGGTTTAGGGTTTAGGATTCAGGGTTGAAGTTGGGTTCAGGCTGTCCCATCCCATCGTTCTTCAAGCCCCGGGCGGGGTCGCGGATGTCGCGTCGGTGGCCCTGTTGCTTTGCTGGCTTCACCCTAAAAGGGTTTAGGGTTTGGGGTTTAGGGTTTAGGGCTTTGATTTAGGTATTGAGGGTTTGTGAGATTCTTGAGTTGAATCCTGGCGGGTGTGGATGGCTTTCTTGTGGGTACAGTCTTGATGATGGTCTAGTAAGGAATTGCAGGAGTTTGGGGGGTACAGGGTGTCTCGCTTGCGGGATTGAAGATTTTTGTTTGAGAGATGAAGGTGCAGAGTTGAGGGTGTAGGATTAGGTCACGGTTAAGTTTTGAGGGTTTCGGGTCTACCCTAAACCCTAAACCCTAAACCCTTAACCCTAAACCCTAAACCCATTAGGTTCACAGGCTGAGCCGAGCATACTTGGCAGATCCCTTTTTCTCAGCGACTGCCGTGAAAGCTTGGCTGTCCCGTCCAGCCACGGCGGCGCACAACGTGCGAGTTTGAGTTTGAGTTCGAGTTCGGTTTGAGGGTTTAGGGTTTAGGGTTTAGGGTTTCGTGTTTAGGGTTTAGGGTTTAGGGCTTAGGGCTTAGGGTTTAGGGTTTAGGGTTTAGGGTTTAGGGTTTAGGGTTTAGGGTTTAGGGTTTAGGGTTTAGGGTTTAGGGTTTAGGGTTTAGGGTTTAGGGTTTAGGGTCCCCATGCCCATACTCTTTACAGCCGGAAATGCATCGACAAAAACCCACCGACCTTTTAAGTTGCCCTAAGGCCCGGATTAAATATTTCACTGAACTCTAAGCCCTAAACCCTTAGCCCTAAACCCTAAACCGTCAACTCTCAACCCTAAACCCTAAACCCTAAACCCTAAGCCCTAAACCCTAAACCCTAAACCCTAAACCCTAAGCTTCGTTACTTCAGAGATTTGGGCACTTCAGCTTCACTCGGCAGGGCTCCGGCAGCGGGTCCACCGGCCCAACGAAGGGACCGGGGTGCTCCGAGGATTCGATCACCTGTCGCGACGAAACCCTAAACCCTAAACCCTAAACCCAAAAAAACCCCAAACCCGAAACCTTAAACCCTAAGCCCTGTTGGGACGAGGTCAACTCCGAAGGACCCACAGCAACGCGACCCCGCCTCGATGCGCACGCCCTTGTCCTCTCAAGGGTTTAGGGTTTAGGGTTTAGGGTTTAGGGTTTAGGGTTTAGGGTTTAGGGTTTCGGGTTTCGGGTTTCGGGTTTGGGGTTTGGGGTTTAGGGTTTAGGGTTTAGGGTTTAGGGTTTAGGGTTTAGGGTTTAGGGTTTAGGGTTCAGGGTTCAGGGTTCAGGGTTCAGGGCTAGGGTTCAGGGTTTAGGGTTTAGGGTTTAGGGTTTAGGGCTAGGGCTGCAGGGTTTAGAGTTTTAGAGGTTTAGGGCTTACGGTCAGGCTGGTGTCGAATATTCCGACTCAATGGAAGCACAAGGATCGATTCCGGCAATGCTAAGCACTTCAGCCCATAGGCATGAACCCCTAAACCCTGAACCCTCAACCCGAAACCCTAAACCCTAAACCCTAAACACCCCACACCTCGAAACCAAGAACCTCGAATATGCGGCCGGACGAAACTGGATAACCGGGGTATTCCTTGTTCTAAGCAGCAAGGAAGTATACACGGATAATATTGGAGAACAAGACTCCCCAGACCCTAAACACGAAGCCCTCAACCTTAAACCCTACTGTGAACATTGGAACCACTTGTGTTTTTTCGGGAATTCAACTCCCCAAGCTAAACAGCCCTAAACCCTAAAGCACAAATTTGAACCCAAAACCCATTGAATGAATCAAGCTCGCAAAGGCGGAGTTTCGAATTTAATTCACTTAGTTACTTTAATTCACTTAGCTGATATAAAACTGGCCGGAATGTGATTAATTACATGTCTAAAATTTAGCAAAGAAACCTAAACCTAAACAGCCTGAACATTCCGGTCCCCATCTTGGAGCGGGCCCTCCGACGCGCTGCTTTCGCGCGCGGCGGCCAGGACGTCCTGCGCGGGTGCAGGCATTAAGGCCCGGGATGCGTAGCCTAGACCCTGATCCCTAAACCCCTTCGACCCTAAGCCCTAAATCCAAAACCCTAAACCCTAAAACCCGCAAGCCTCTCAATGGGGTTTAGGGTTTAGGGTTTAGGGTTTAGGGTTTAGGGTTTAGGGTTTAGGGTTTAGGGTTTAGGGTTTAGGGTTTAGGGGTCTAGAGTGTCTGTTGGCGTTCTATGACTTCGAGCCTGGTCGAGGCAAACCCTGATCCCTAAACCCTAAGCCCGAAGCCCTAAACCCTAAACCCACCCTAAACCCTATAACCCTAAACCCTAAGCCCTAAACCCTAAACCCTAAACCCTAAACCCTGAACCCTACACCCTAAACCCTACTAAACCCTAAACCCCAAACCCCACCCAAACCCCAACCCTCCCAAGACGCCTCTTGAGTCGTGTTCATCTTGCGCAACTGCGGGGCCCCACAGAAGTACGAGGGTGGCCAGGCCTTGGCGTGCAGACCGCGAGAGACAAACTAGATCAAAGGGTTTAGGGTTCAGGGTTTAGGGTTTAGGGTTTAGGGGTTTAGGGGTTTAGGGTTTAGGGTTTAGGGTTAGGGTTTAGGGTTTAGGGTTTAGGGTTTAGGGTTTAGGGTTTAGGGTTTAGGGTTTAGGGTTTAGGGTTTAGGGTTTTTTCGGGTTTTTTGGGTTTAGGGTTTAGGGTTTAAGTACCTTTAAACATGAAAAATGATACCCAACTACGACCAAGCAACATGGGGCTAGGGTTTTGGGGTTGCGGGTTGTGGGCTGTTGGGCTTTCAGTTTGGGGGTTTAGGGCTTTGATTGGGGCGTAGGGTTAGGGTCTTGGGTTTTGGCGTTTCGGGGTCCTGGGCTTCGGCTTCAGGATGTACATTGAATTCTACAAGAATTGCTGTACCGTTTCCCTCTGACATGTAAATATCCACATATGTGTGTGTGTGTGTGGAGATGTACCTGTAAACAAATAAATATGTACATGTAAACAAATGAATAAATAAATAAATATATAAATAAATAAATAAGTAGATGTATACATAAAAAATGATTGTATTTCTATATATATATATGCATATATCTGTATGTACCAGCGACACAGGGCTTATCATGGTTCTATCCGAAGCATGATTCTAGATAGTCAGCAGAGGGCGCAAGGGGTTCAGGGCTTCGACTTACCTCATGGTGCTTGGGCCCGTGGAGGGAGTGGGGCGAGGGATTCTATTTCTACAGGGTGGAGCGTTGGATTTGAGAGCTTGGGGTTGCGGGATGTGTTGGCTAAGAGAGTTTAGAGTTGAAGCTTTAGGGTTGCGGCGTGTAGCCAGTTTTGACTGTTTTTGAGTTTAGGACCGTGGCCTTCCGTCCCGACAATGCCGCAAAACCCTTGAGCAATTGCTTCAACCACCCTATAAGCCCTAATCCCTATAAACCCTAAACCCCACAAACCCTAAACCCCTAAATCCTAAACCCTATCAACCACCCACGAACAGAGAGAGGAGGTGATGGAAGCTGCCCTGTGGGCCCTGATCCCTGCGAACCCTAAACACCACAAACCCTAAAGCCTAAACCCTAAAGCCCTAAACCAAATAACCATATCAACCAACAACAAACAAAGGGAGGAGGCGAGGAAAACATGTAGTATAATATTATATAATATAGTATAATATGGTATATTATAATATGATATAGTATAATATAGTATAACATAATAGAACATGATATGATAGTATATAAGATAGTATAATATGGTATAATATAACATAATATAGTCTAATATTATACAATATAGTATAATATAGTGTAATATAATATAGTATAATATGGTATAACATAATATAACATAGTATAATATAGTGTAATAAAATATAGTACAATATGGTATAACATAATATAACATAATATAACACAATAGACGCCACAAAGGGGCCGGCCGCAAGCCTGTCGCAGTCGGGACCCAAACGCAGGTCGTCACGGTGGAGCCGTTCCTCAGGCTGTGAAGGGTTTCGAGTTTGGGGTTTAGGGTGTAGGGTTTGGGGTTTAGGGGTTTAGGGTTTAGGGTTTAGGGTTTGGGGTTTGGGGTTTAGGGTTTAGGGTTTAGGGTTTTGGGTTCTGAAATCCACTCCAGAATTCACGAAAGAGAGTGGCGCGGTAACCCGGCACGCCAGTTACCTCTAAAAATGCATTAATTTACATTGCCGGTGAGACAGCTGTGATTAGCGATCATGTGACTAGCACATGATCACTAATCACGGCTGTATCGGGGGCTATAAACAGGGGTAACCACAAAGCTCTCATCATTCACGTTCCCAACGCCAAACTCAAACCCTCATAAACCCCTGTACAACTCCGAAGCCCCGAGCTGTGCATGCATCGGCCACAACCCATACATGAAACCTTCAATCAAGGGACTAAAGGAGGGGCCCTTATAAGAGACCTTAAGGGTCATTTGTGTCTTTTTTGGGGGGAGGGGCTACTTATAGGTATATAGGGACTATATAGGGGTTGTACCGGGGTCATATAGGGCTTCAAACTCCAACCCTAAACCCTAAACCCTAAAACCCTAGAACCCGAAGCCTCCCAAACCTGTAGGGCTCTGAGCACTGAACCCCAGAACCCGAAGGTTTCTAGGGCCCTCAACCCTGACCCTAAACCGTAAGTCAACCAAGCCACCCTAAACCCCTAAACCCCTAAACCCCCAAACCCCTAAACCCCTAAACCCCTAAACCCCTAAACCCCTAAACCCCTAAACCCCTGAACCCCTAAACCCCTAAAACCCCTAAAACCCCTAAACCCCTAAACCCCTAAACCCTAAACCCTAAACCCCTAAACCCTAAACCCTAAACCCTAAACCCCAAGTCCCCGAAGTCCGCGAAATCCCTGAACCCGACCACCCTCGAACTCAGCTTCGGCCGGCAGCTTTCCAGGTTGTAGGGCGCCACGAGATGCTCAACCTACTTCGAGGTTTTGGAAGGGTTTAGCAAGGGCTTCCTAAACCCTAAACCCTAAAGCCTAAACCCTAGAGAAGGGCCAGTGTCTTCTTCTTCATTGTAAAGATAGAGGTTTATAAGGGTTTAGTAAGGGCTTCCTAAAGCCTAAGGCCAAAAGCCTCTCAACCCGAAACCCTAAACGCTAAACCCTAGAAAGGGGTCTGTGTCTTCTTCTTCGTTGTAAAGATAAAGGTTTATCAGGGGTTTTGAGTTTACAGTGGGGTTTCGGGTTTAGGGTTCAGGGTTTAGGGTTTAGGGTTTGGGGTTTGGGGTTTAGGGTTTGGGGTTTAGGGTTTTGGGTTTAGGGTAGTTGGAACTACCTTTTGGTTCACCCCTATGTTTGGAAATACCAATCTGGATGGGGCCTGTTTCTCAATCATGTGGGTTTAGGGTTTAGGGTTTAGGGTTTAGGGTTTAGGGTTTAGGGTTTAGGGTTTAGGGTTTAGGGTTTAGGGTTTAGGGTTTAGGGTTTAGGGTTTAGGGTTTAGGGTTTAGGGTTTAGGGTTTAGGGTTAGGGTTTAGGGTATAGGGTTTAGGGTTTAGGGCCCGTGCCATAGTAGGTGCCTTAAGCAAGTAGGGGTCCGAATGTGGGGAGTTCTCTGCAACTACGGTCCCTGTTTGGGTCCCTATTCAATACGGCACCCAAACTAAGGGACCCTAACTTAGAGAACTACACTTAACCCTAAACCCTAAACCTTGCCCTATGAGGAGCAAAGAACAACCAATATCAACACGCGCCAATATCTGGCTCCTCATATGTAGACGCGAAGCCAAATTGGGTTCAGGGTTTTGGGTTTAGGGGTTTGGGTTTAAGATTTAGGGCCTAGGGTGACAGGGCTCGATATGTAGACCAGAGGCCAAATAGGGTTTAGGGCTTTGACTTTAGGGTTTAGGGGCTAGGGTTTAGAGTTTAAGGAGCTCAGCTATATTGCCCTTCCTTTTGCGCGGTCCTGTGTATATGTAAGGGATAAGGGAGGTTTGGATGAGAGGTCTGGGTCTGGACAATGAGGAATGCACTGCGGCTCTGGAATACAAAGAGGGTACCCCCGTTTTGTTCAAGGAGGCTTGTGAGGAACCACAAACAGGAAGAGGGGCCCCAACCAAACCCCGACCCTAACCCTAAACCCTAAACCCTATGCCCCAAACCCTACACCCTACCCTAACCCTGGGGTTTCGATACTTGGGCTCCCCCCAGTTTTGGATTTTGGTACCAGTAACATGGAGCCAGCATTGAAGGGGCAATGGCTCTGCTGGACTCTCCACTGCGCTTTTTCTTACTTCCCCAACAACTACCTGCAGAGGCTTAGGATCTAAACGTTTAGGGTTTAGGGTTTAGGGTTTATAGGGTCTAGGGTCTAGGGTTTGGGGTCTAGGGTTAAGAGTTCAGGGCATACTGCAGTCGAAATTTCGAGCGGCTGAGCCTATGAATGCGTCGGAGCCGCTGCCGCACGGATCTTTGCCGCTCGCTGCAGCTGCTTCCTGATCGTGGCACGAAGCAGAAGCCCCAAGACTACATCCCTAAGGGTAGGGTTTAGGGTTGAGGGTTGAGGGTTGAGGGTTGAGGGTTGAGGGTTGAGGGTTGAGGGTTGAGGGTTGAGGGTTGAGGGTTGAGGGTTGAGGGTTGAGGGTTGAGGGTTGAGGGTTGAGGGTTGAAACATTTGGGGAAACAGAGCCGCCTTTGGAGCCTGCAGGCATATCTGCAGGGAAGGTTTCGGGGGACCCTGCAGACGTGCGGAACGGTTTAAGGAGCTGCAAACTTCTTCCTGGAAATTCCTTGCAGGAGAAGCCTAACCGAGTGTAAGGGAACCTGCCGACATAAAGAAGGGTTTAGGGAGCTGCAAACAGCTTCCCTGGAGGCCCTGGCCAGCTGTTGCCAAAAGATTTGCAGGCCAGGTTGAGGGGGAACCTGCAACCTTATAGAAGGGTTTAGGGGGCTGCAAACTGCTTCCTTGGGAGTGGCTTGTAGAGAGATTTCGAGCCCTCGCTGTAGCCGGTCGGCAGAAGAAACTTCAGGATCCCGCTGATTTGCAGGACGACGGGGAACCCGCAGACTCACAGCAAAATGTTCAGGGACTTTGCCTCCTCATCCTCATGGTCCCTAGGCCCTAGGCTTTCGCCCACCCACCTCCTGCATACAATCAGCGCCTACTGCATACACACGATACGGAGGGGGCTTGGGGAGGGCTGTGGGCTGGAGTGGGGGTTGGTCCTAAACGCGAAACCCAAAACCCCTAAACCCTAAACCCGAAACCCGAAACCCTGAACCCCAAGCTTGAAGCCCTAAGCCCCTATGCCCTGAACCCGAATCTGCAGCAAAGAGACGTGTCGGCTGGTTTACGAGGTGCCGTGGCTTCAGTGGGCCTCAGGGTTTAGGGGGTGGGGTTAGGGTTTGGGGTTTAGGGTTTAGGGTTTGGGGTTAAGGTTTGGGGTTTGGGGTTCAGGGTTTGGGGTTGAGGGTTTGGGGGGTTGGGGTTTAGGGCTTGGGGTTTGGGGTTGAGGGTTTGGGGTTTTGACAGGGCCAACCGCTCACAAGCCAACTAAACACAGCACCACAAGTTTAGGAAAGTTCTGAGCGCCAAGATGTTGATTCGGGCTCTAACCCCGAATGATATAGTTATCCAGTTCTTCATCTTTCTTCATGCGTTGCTTGGCTAAAAGTGTACGTCTTTTCGGGCCTTATGTACCCGGCAGCCGGGCAAAACCCCAAGGCCCCGCAAACCAAGCCCCAAACGCTCTACCCTCATGACTGCGGAATTCGGGACCCTGGGATGTAGGCTGTCCATACAGCCTTGATCCCAGAGATCAGAACTAAGCTTGATGGTCTAGGGTTTGAGTTTCAAGGGTTTGATGCTTGGGGTTTCCGTTTTAAGGGTTTGGGGGCTTGGGGTTTCAGTTTTAAGGGTTTGGGGCTTGGGGTTTAAGATTTGGGGTGTATAGGGTTCCCCACACACGCCAGACTTCCGCAATGACATCCTTGGATGAGTTTGGGGCTTGGGGCGGGTTTAGCGCTTTAAGGGTTCAGCATTGGGTTCAGGGTTTAGGCTTTAGGCTTTAGGGTTTGGAGTTTAGGCCTTAGGGTTTAGGGTGCAATGATGTTTACGGTTCCCGTTTTGAGTTACAATAACAACATGAAGTCCTTGGCTAGATGCAATCAGGGCGCGTGCAGGGCTTACCCCGCTCACTCTTGCACCAGTCTGCCAGCTCACCTCGGGCTTCGATTTTGGATTTTTGGGGTTTCGTGGTCGTGGTTGGCTCTAACCCTAAACACTCAATCCACTGCCTTGCTACTTGGGGGTCAACCCTAAACCCTAAACCCTAAACCCTAAACCCTAAACCCTAAACCCGAAACCGCGGGGCTTCATACCTCGTGGGCTTGCGGTGAAAGGCCTGAGGGAACGCGCTGCGGGTTTAAGTTTTTGGGTCGGCGGCATACGAGGCTGGACCTGCAGACTGCAGGGCTAAGGCTTGGAACCCGACACCCCAAACCCTGGACCGTTCCACTGTGAAACCAAACCCGAAACCCGAAACCCGAAACCCGAGACCCTAAACCCTACACCCTAAACGCTTTGCCCTTTAAACCCTACACCCTACACCCTACACCCTACACCCTAAACCCTAAACCCTAAACCCTAAACCCTAAACCCTAAACCCTAAACCCTAAACCCTAAACCTTCCGAGTTGCGGATGAGCTCCTGCAGGGGCCGCCGCGCCGCGGCGAAGGGCGCCAGCTGTGCCTGGGCGGCCTCGAAGGGGCCCTCGAGGACCTGGAAGGCAGGGTTTAGGGTTTGGGGTTTAGGGTTTAGGGTTTAGGGTTTCGGGTTTAGGGTTTGGGGTTTAGGGTTTCGGGTTGTTTAGGGTTTAGGGTTTAGGGTTCATCTAAGGGTTGTTATGTGGTACCTTAATATGGTCCCTTACCTCCTTCAAAGGGCTCTGAAGTATGGGCCCTTGGGTTGTATATATATATATACATATAGAGGGTATAGAAGCGGTACATACGGGCCCCTTTTGAGGGCCCATATTAGGGACCATGTAACTAGCTTAAGAATCTAGGAGCGTTTTGGGGCGTAGGGTTTTCGGGTGGTTGTCGGGGGATTCGAAGGTTTCGGGGCTTTCGGGGGTTTACGTGTTGTTGGGGGTTTAGGGGGGTTGAAGGGTTTTGAGGGTTTAGGAGGGTTTTGAGGTTTTGGGTTGAGTATTTAGGGCTTCTATGGGCACTTCCCCAACTAGAGGTCCGCCTAGGACACCCCAAAAACATGTAATCTTGCAGGTCAAGAAGGGGGTTGCGGGTTGAGGGTCTTGGGATGGGATGGTCTGGGGTTTTTGCACGTTGAGCATGGTTTTGGGGTTTAGGGTTTAGGGTTTAGGGATTAGGGTTTAGGGCTGTAGGGTAAACTCTGAACACTGAACCCTGAACGGTTTACGGATTGGGTTTATCGTTCAAAGGTTTAGGGTCAGGGCATAAGCTTCTGGAAGCTGTAGCCACCACTCCGCCATCACAACTCACCATCACCTAGCCCTAAACGGCCTACATATGGTTATTTCCCCAAAACTGGGCTGCACTTAGGAGGGTAGCTATAAAATAAATTTCTAGCTGCCTTCTTAAGAAACCCAATGAACCCAAAAAGGCTAAGGATCTAAAGTTACAGTAAAGAACCACAAAGAAAATAGGGGCACCCCTTTTCGACCCCAAATAGAACCCCCTTAAAGGGACACCCAAAAAAGGCGCCCCTATGTTCGGAAAGCCCCATATGCAGCCGCAGCACCATCTGTGGGGCATTGGTTAGGGCTTTGACTTGGCTGCACTCAGGAGGGTAGCTATAAATTAAGCTTTTAGCTGCCTTAATAAGAAACCCAATAAACCCCAAAAAGGTAAGGATCTAAAGTTACAGTAAAGTACCACAAAGTTGTGAGTTTGAGATTTCAGCAGCGGGTGCGGTGTGAGAACAAACTCGGGCTTACGACTTGCGGTGTAAGCTCCCTGGTGCGATTAGCACTGCAAGGAAGGCAAAACCCTAACCCCTAAACCCTAAACCCTCAACCCTAAACCCTCAACCCTCAACCCTAAACCCTAAACCCTCAACCCTAAACCCTAAACCCTAGACCCTCAACCCTCATGGTGCCTGCGCAACGGCATCTGGGAGGGCCTTTCCCTTGCGCATGTCCACAGCCACCTCACAGCCAGGGTTGAGGGTTGAAGGGTTGAAGGGTTTAAGGCTCAGGGCTTTTTGAGTTTTGGGTTTAGGTTTAGGGTTTAGGGCTTAGGGTTTAGGGTTTAGGGTTTAGGGTTTAGGGTTTAGGGTTTAGGGTTTAGGGTTTGGGTTTAGGGTTTAGGGTTTAGGGTTTAGGGTTTAGGGTTTAGGGTTTAGGGTTTAGGGTTTAGGGTTTAGGGTTTAGGGTGTTAGGGTTTTAGGGTTTAGGGTTTAGGGTTTAGGGTTTAGGGTTTAGGGTTTAGGGTTTAGGGTTTAGGGTTTAGGGTTTAGGGTTTTAGTGTTTAGGGTTTAGGGTTTAGGGTTTAGGGTTTAGGGTTTAGGGTTTAGGGTTTAGGGTTTAGGGTTTAGGGTCCGAGGATGGACCTTAAAACCCTCTGAAAAAAATCCTGAATATGAACAAGGGGAAATACAAACTGCCCCAAGGGCCTAGTAGGCCCTTGAGGCAGTACCTAGTGCCTCATTCCCTCATTCCGGGTACTCAGAAGCAGGAGGTCTTCTGCGTACATGGACAGCAACCCTAATCCTGAAACCGTACGCGGTTCAACCTTGGGATGTTTTTCCTTGTGCTAACAGTCCTTAATAGGATTATAAAAGGGGGGTACTAGAATCCCCATTAAGGACTGCTAGTACAAGGGGAACATCCCAAGCACAGACCCTAAACCGGCCTCATCGAGGGAGATGCTCAAAGAACGGCTGAAGTCAGACAAGTCAGGGAGAAGAAACTGCCTCGGATGGCATCCGCATGGGTGACAAACGGATCCTGTAAGTTAAGACCAGGTCTCTGCAACGGGGTAGTTGGGCATTATGACCGTTCAGGGTTGAGTCATACAGGGCTGTTCAAAGGTTGCTTCGGGTGAGGACTACTCGGATCCGACATTGAATTCGTCTTGGGGATTCAGGGGGTATGAAGTTCAGGGTTGAGGGTGCTAAACCCTAAACCCTAAACCCATACTAAACCCTAAACCCTAAACCCTCCTAAACCCTAAACCCTAGAACCCTAAGAGCCCTAAAGTTCCGAGTGCTTATGAAGGCCAGAGAGCAGCTGCAGCACTGCGTCCACCTCACCAGGAGCAGAGGGCGCACGGAAGCTCCGAAGAAAGTCCAGGCACACCTGCGATGTCGTGGTGGGGTTTAGGGTTTAGGGTTTAGGGTTCAGGGTTCAGGGTTCAGGGTTCAGGGTTCAGGGTTCAGGGTTCAGGGTTCAGGGATCAGGGTTCAGGGTTCAGGTCTACCCTGTCACTCCCTCAGCTTCCAAGTGACACAGACGACTACAAAGACAAACTGCTCCCCATTTCGGGCCCCTAAAGCCTAAACCCCAAAAGCATTCTTAGCCCGAGTCCCGCACAGCCGAAGAAACTTTCATGTATATGCGCATGTATATATATATATATGTATATATAATACACATATCTCTATACTTGTATACACACAGATTGTATGATATATGTATACAAATCATATATTGTATATTTTGTATTTGCACGGAGCCTCAGGCACAAAGACTCAGACCACAGGTTACCGTGAAATGTAGGTGCGGACCGGGGTTTCGGATTGAGGATTGAGGGATTGAGGGTGTAGGACTTCAGGTTTAGGGGTTTAGGGTTTAGGGTTTAGGGTTTAGGGTTTAGGGTTTAGGGTTTAGGGTTTAGGGTTTAGGGTTTAGGGTTTAGGGTTTAGGGTTTAGGTATTCAACCTGCGGCTCCGGAAAACCCTAAACCGGACGCCTGGGCGGGCTTCGCCAGCTTCTCCGTCACTGTCAGCGTTTCGTGTCCACTCCGCCCGCCCTCCTCAAACTCAGAGGAATTAGGGGCTTTAGGGCTTAGGGTTTGGGGTTTAGGGTTTAGGGTTTGGAGCTTAGGGTTTGGTTTCGCTTGCGGTGAGGAGGTCCCCCGGTCAGCCAGAGCTAACGTTCCGTTTAAGTATCAAAAGTTAGGTTAGATGCTCCCGAGATATGGTATAGTGGGGGGGCCCTCATGGTCGGGCTTAGGGCACAACTGCAGGTGACGGTCAGGGCAGCTTTTGCAGAGCTCGGGAGTTTTGTCTAAGGTTAGGGTTAAGCTTCAGGTTAGTCATAGGGTTTAGGGCTTCGCAACCCTAATCCCTACATAAACCCTAAACCCCAAACCCTAAACCCTAAACCTAAACACCAAACCCTAAACCTGCCCTAAACCCTAAGCCCGTGAAATCACTTAAGCCTATAGACCCTGAGCCTTACACGCAAAAAACCTGCCCCATCTGTGGAGGTTTGCGAAATTCGGTGTACCCTCCCAGTTAGAGGTCCTTTAAAAGGGGGTTCCACTATACTTGGGGGTAATTTGGTGCTTCTATGTTGGGAAACCCTAAACTCTAAGCCCTAAACCCTAAACCCCAAACCCCAAACCCTAAACCCTAAACCCTAAACCCTAAACCCTAAACCCTAACTCTGGCAACCCCCATGTCGTCCTTAAGCCGTCCATAGCAGCCAGACACCGAAGCGAGAAAAAGGGCTGCCTTGCGGAGCATTTCATTGGATACAAGGGTTTGGGGGGTTCAGGGGTTTGGGGTTTGGGGTTTGGGGCTTGGGGTTGGGGGTTTGGGGTTTGGGGTTTGGGGCTTAGGGTTTAGGGTTTGGGAGCATTTCATTGGATACAAGGGTCTGGGGGTTCAGGTGTTTGGGGGTTTAAAGGGTTTGGGGGCTCAGGACTTAGGGGTTTGGGGGCTCAGGGCTTAGGCGTGTAGGGGCTGGGGGTGTGGGGGTCTCGGGATTTAGCAGTTTAGGGGTTTAGCATAGGGCTTGTAGGGCGGTTTCGGATATCTACGGCTTATAGCATTTATAGGGTTCAGGGCTTCTGGGCTGTAGTGGCAGGCGCAGTACTTGGATGAGAATTGAATGGGTTTGGTGTGGCAGGCACAGTACTCGGATGAGATTTGGTGTGGAGTACTCGTATGACATTTGAATGGGTTTGGTGTGGCAGGTGCAGTACTCAGATGGTTTGGTGTGGCAGCCGCAGTGCTCGCAGTACTCGGCTGAGATTTGAATGGGTTTGGTGTGGCAGGCACAGTACTCGGATGAGATTTGAATGGGTTTGGTGCCAGGCGCAGTATTCGGATGAGATTTGAATGGGTTTGGTGTGGCAGGCGCAGTACTCGGATGAGATTTGAATGCGTTTGGTGTGGCAGGCGCAGTACTCGGATGGGTTTGGTGTGGCAGGCACAGTACTCGGCTGAGATCAGACTGACATGCAAGCCGTAGTGCGGAGTCCAACTCCAGCAAGACCCTGCAACCAAAACGTCAGAACCACTCGTTTCCCGGAAAACCTAAACTCTACATCCCAAGCCTTACCCTGAACCCTATGAACCAAAAGACCGCATGAACTGCTATGTACTGGGTTTCAGAGTAAGTTGAGAAAACAAGCCGCAGCCAAAGTCAAGAACTCGAAGCCCTAAACTCGAAACCCTAAACCCTCAACCCTAAACCCCAAATCCTAAACCCTAAACCCTAAACCCTAAACCCCAAGTACATAGTCGGCTTTACAAGGGCACTTCTGCCTTGCTTCCAAAGAAAACAGAGCGAACAACACTGCCGCTGGCCAACCCAGACCCAAAAACCCCCTAGCCGAGCAAGCCTTGCGGTCGGCGCCCTGCGCCAGCTCCCCCGGCAATGCGGCCATCACGCGGTAGCCGGCGGTCCGGGCCGGCAGAAGGAAGGGAAGCCTAGGCAACTCACCCTGATCTCTAAACCCTGAACCCTAAATCCTTAACCCGAAGCCCTTAACCCTAAAACCTAAACTGAAACATCCCAAAGCCCTTCACCCTAAGCCTTGAACCCTAAAACCTAAACTGAAACATCCCAAAGCCCTAAACCGTGGAGGCTGGAAGTCTTTGTGCAGGCCCCTGAGTGCCCAGAAAGCCTAAACCCTAAACCCTAAACCCTAAACCCCAAACCCTGACAATTCACAAGCTCAAGCAACCGGTCCCCCACGTCGACACCATTCCGGAGGACGAAGATGGGCGAGGCGTTCCCTGGGATTTCCATCGGTTCAGGGTTTAGGGTTTAGGGTTTAGGGTTTAGGGTTTAGGGTTTAGGGTTTAGGGTTTAGGGTTTAGGGTTTAGGGTTTAGGGTTTAGGGTTTAGGGTTGTTCGGGCTTTTCGCGCTTTTCGGGTTTTTGGGTTTTTTGGGGTGTTTAGGGTTTAGGCTGTAGGGTGCATCGGGGCAATAGGGGTTTATAGGATTTGGGTTTATAGGGTTTGGGGCTATGGGGTTTAGAATTTCTGAAGTTCAGGGTGTACAGGGTGGTTTGGGTTTGGGGTCTCTCTCTCTCTCTCTCTCTCTTTCTCTGTCTCTCTCTCTCTCTGCTCTCTCTCCCGGTTCTGGGTCTACACCCTAAACCCTGAACCCCCTAGATCTGTGCCCCCTGAGGCTAAACACCCGAAGCCTTTGGGCCCTGGAAACCTGGAAGCTTACCTGGGGTTTAGGATTTAGGGTTTAGGGTTCAGGCTTCAGGGTTTAGGGTTTGGGGTTTAGGGTTTAGGGTTTAGGGTTTAGGGTTTAGGGTTTAGGGTTTAGGGTTTAGGGTTTAGGGTTTAGGGTTTAGGGTTTAGGGTTTAGGGTTTAGGGTTTCGAGTTCTTGACTTTGGAGGCCAGGGCTCGTGAGAGGAGCACTTCGAAGGCCGCTCGCGTGCTCGTCGCGCTCCCCCCATGCTCGTCCTGCCAGGACATGAGGTTTAGGGTTTAGGGTTTAGGGTTTAGGGTTTAGGGTTTAGGGTTTAGGGTTTAGGGTTTAGGGTTTAGGGTTTAGGGTTTAGGGTTTATAGGGTCTGGGGTTTAGGGATTAGGGTTTAGGGTTTAGGGTTTAGGGTTTCACATGAGAAGTCTGGGGAGCTTGTCAGGGCCTAAGCCGTGTAACGTATCCTTGAGTTTAGGGTTGTTTTGGGTTTTCGGGTTTTACAGTTCTATGATTTAAGTTTCTGGGGCTTTAGGGTTTAGGGTTCTAGGTTTTTCGGGTTTAGGGTTCTAGGTTTTTAGGGTGTACGGTTTTAGGGTTTAGGGCTAAAGCTAAGGATCTAGGGGTTAAGGTTTAGGTTTTTGAGGTTTAGGTTTCTAGGGTTTCAGGTTTAGGCTTTAGGCCGAAACCCCTCCTAAACCCTAAGCCCTAAACTCTAAATCCAAAACCTGCCTGGGAGAGGGCCGCAGCCTCAGGAAACTCGCGGGCGCAAGCGCGGCCGATGGCATCCTTGGGGGGGGGGGGGGGGGGGGGCGCATGAGGCGTTTCTTACAAGGCGTTTGGGGCTTTGGGGGTTAGGGGCTTGGGTTTAGGGACCCTCAACCCTAAACCCTAAACCCTAAACCCTAAACCCTAAACCCTCTGGCATTTCAACAGACAAGGTCAGTCCTTGCCGCAGCCCGGGATACCGCAGAGCAGAACCTGGTGCGGGTTTGCTACCCTTCATTCCTTCCCCCCATTCTTGATTATCACATAACCCTATATGTACTATTCATTTGTCTGTATATCTGTATATATATATATAAGTATATATATATATATGCACACAGTTGTAGGGCTAGGAGAATAGTATTCATATCTGCATACATGTTACGTAGTCCCTCTGTCCACGAAAAAAAAAAGACACGAAGCGTTTGGGGTCTAGTCTAGGGGTCTAGTCTAGGGCTTTAGGCTACCCGGCTACCCAGTATCAGGATTAAGGACTCAGGGTTGGGGGGTTTCAGTCGCTACACCCCAAACGCTAAACCCTAAACCCTAAACCCTAAACCCTAAACCCTAAACCCTAAACCCTAAACCCTAACCCCAAACCCTAAACCCTAGACACTAAATCCCAGCAGGGGGCCACGAGGCCGCGCGCGGGCTGCTCGCCCTCCTCTTTGGCGGCGTAGCCGGCGGCCGCCATGTCAAGACGTTTAGGGTTCGAGGCGTAGGCCTGTAAGTACTTTTAAAATGGGCAGCAAATGGTTCTACTTTTCTATAAGGGTTTAGGGTTTGGGTTTCAAAAAAGGCTTCAGGGTTTAGGGCTAGGGTTGAAAAAAAGGGGTTTTGAGTTTAGGGTTTCGGGGTGGTCACGTTGGTCTTGTAGGGCTTAAGGTTTAGGGTTTAGGGTTATGTTTGCCGTAGTGATCGCGTTCAACTGGCATTTCTCAAGACAGTGGTGTCACGTGCCTAGCATGCAGCAAGCCACATGTGAACCTCAGCAGACTCAAGGGGAATCTGTAACTTTATCAAGTCCCTACCACTTTCCCCTAAATTCCTAAGCCTAAACCCAAAACCTACTAAAGACTCCTAAACCCTAAACCCTAAACGCTAAACCCTAAACCCTAAACCCTAAACCCTGTTTGGGCTTTAGGCCGTAGAAGGGCTGTGTCACTCCCTAAAGTAGAGAGAAAGCTGGGTCCCAGAGCACTCTGCTCCGCTTAAGGCAGATTCCGCTGCAAACCCCACCATCCCTTTTCAGGTACTTCGCCCTGTCGATCCAGCGACTAGGGCTTTGGGTTTAGGGTTGACGGTTTTGGGTTTATAGGGTTTAGGGTTTAGGGTTTAGGGTTTAGGGTTTAGGGTTTAGGGTTTAGGGTTTAGGGTTTAGGGTTTAGGGTTTAGGGTTTAGGGTTTAGGGTTTGGGGGTTTTTGGGTTTAGGGGTGCATGGTTCAGGGTTCAGGGTTAAGGGTTTAGGGTTTAGGGTTTAGGTTTAGGGGGTTGGGGTTTGGGGTTTGGGTTTAGGGTTTAGGGTTTTAGGGTTTAGGGTTAGGGTTTAGGGTTAAGGGTTAAGGGTTAGGGTTTAGGGTTTAGGGTTTAGGGTTTAGGGTTTAGGGTTTAGGGTTTAGGGTTTAGGGTTTAGGGTTTAGGGTTTAGGATTTCGGGTTTAGGGCATCGGAGGACACAGCACTTCTAACCGCACCTCCCGATCTTCACGAAGGAAGTTGGTGACCACGTCTGACAGGCCCACCACCAGCGACAGCTGCCTGGAGAGGCTGGGGTTTGGGAGTGTAGGGTTGCAGGTTTAGGGTTTAGGGTTTAGGGTTTAGGGTTTAGGGTTTAGGGCTTACTTTTGTGCCGCGGCCAAGACCTTGCTGGGGGATTTGGTACTTCGGGCTCAGGGCTCCGGCAGAACCGCCGGATTCCAGTCGCATGAGCCAGCCCAGGTCAGTTCTTCGTACGCATCAACACCCGGACTTCTAGAATTTAGAGCGTCAAGCCCAGCAGGCACTCAAAGCGCCGCAGAGTTTTTCAGCACGGGCTTTCAGGGTAATCTCCGGGTGTTGATGCGTACGAAGAACTGACCTGGGCTATCTCATGCGACTGGAATCCGACGGTTCTGCCGGAGCCCTGAGCCCGAAGTACCAAATCCCCCAGCAAGGTCTTGGCATGGGCACAAGAGTAAGCCCTAAACCCTAAACCCTAAACCCTAAACCCTAAACCCTAAACCCTAAACCCTGAACCCTGAACCCTAAACCCTAAACCCTAAACCCTGAACCCGAAACCCTAACCCCCCCCCCCCCCAAAAAAAAAAATAGAGAAGAAACACACATCTCATTCCCTGCCTGGGGAGGACGTCGACCTGTAGGATGTCCACCTCTCCAGGCTCAGGTCTAAAGGGTTTCTCTCTGATACGTCAAACATGCATGGTTGCATGAAACCATTTAGCAAGACGCACTTCAGGGTTTCGGGTTTAGGGTTTAGGGTTTAGGGTTGTTGATAAGGGAACCTAAACCCCACAAAAAGGGAATAAGGGTACTACTGGGCATCCTAGACTATTTAGCTAGACGCACAGGGTCCTTCTAAGAAGTTGCTCATGCAACCGGATGGCTACATGTAACTCATGTAACTATCTATTGTAGCGGATAGGAGGAGGAAGGAAATAATTCGCCGATGTTGCCCTACCGCCACTGCTCTAGCGGCTTGTATCCCTGAGCAATCAAGGCCAGATGACCTTTAGAAATCCATCCCCGCCATTTCCTCGCTAAGTTCCTCCACTTGGATCTGGGTAGTGTATGACCCTGAGCCAGTTTCAGGGATAGCAATTGCATAGTATGGAAACCGAAGGGCAGGTTGATGAATTGCAATTCAAAAATCGAGCTCTGCGTCTGCCCTTCGCCTGATATCCGAACCATTGCCGTTGTGTGTTTTCAGTCACCACAGCCCATCTCGATCCGTCATGACAAGTCTTTTCGACTACTTTGTCTGGCGTAACATCTCGCAGGTTTTCGGTGAGCAAACTTCTGATGTCCAACATCGTCCGAGGCATCCCTTTCATAAGGTTTAGGGTTTAGGGTTTAGGGTTTAGGGTTTAGGGTTTAGGGTTTGGGTTTGGGGTTTGGGGTTTGGGGTTTGGGATTTGAGGTTTGGGGTTTAGGGTTTAGGGTTTAGGGTTTAGGGTTTAGGGTTTAGGGTTTAGGGTTTAGGGGTTTAGGGTTTAGGGTTTAGGGTTTGGGGTTTAGGGTTTAGGGTTTAGGGTTTAGGGTTTGGGGTTTAGGGTTTAGGGTTTCGGGTTTCGGGTTTAGGGTTTAGGGTTTGGGGTTTAGGGTTTAGGGTTTGGGGCTGAGGGTTTAGGGTTTTGGGGGTTTTGGTGGTTGCGGGGGTGTGTAGGGTTTGGCATCACTTCCCCCACAACTTCGAGAAGCCCCTCAGAACTCGCACTCCGAGCTCCAGGGCTGACTAATGAAGTCCCAAGCACCAAACGGGAATAGGATTGAGGGGTTGAGGGGTTTAGGGGTTTAGGGGGGTTTAGGGGGGTTTAGGGGCTTTAAGGGGGGGGGTTTAGGGGGGTTTAGGGGGTTTAGGGGGTTTAGGGGGGTTTTAGGGGGGTTTAGGGGGGTTTAGGGGGGTTTAGGGGGGTTTAGGGGGGTTTAGGGGGGTTTAGGGGGGTTTAGGGGGGTTTAGGGGGGTTTAGGGGTTGAGGGGTTTAGGGGTTTAGGGGTTTAGGGGTTGCGGGGTTGAGGGGTTTAGGGGTTTAGGGGTTGAGGGGTTGAGGGGTTTGGGGGTTTGGGGGTTTAGGGGTTTAGGGGTTTCGGGCTTTAGGGGTTTAGGGGTTGAGGGCATATAGCCCATACAACCCAAGGGCCCATGCATCAGAAGCTATGAAAGGAGCAAACCCTACGCCTTAAAATCCGAAAGCCTACACCCTGGAAACCACAGACCCTTTAGACCCCAAACCCAACACTTCCCTGACACCCCTAACACTCTGAACCCCAAAACCGTGTCTTCGAACCTTTCAGGCCCCACAGCTCAAGCCCCCCTAAGCGCTCTTGGTGCTACACGCTTCCGGATCTAGGGCCTACGGAGTTTAGGAAGATTACGGCTTGGAATTCGAGCTGACGTAGTTCTGAGGGTGTCAACTTTTAAACAATCTCCCGCCCCCCACGCTGTCTAAGCTGCCAACCACCCCCCCCCCCCCGGACAAAACCCTAAACCCTAAACCCTAAACCCTAAACCCTAAACCCTCGCCCCAGATATTTCGTAGGCACCAAGAACCAGCACTAGCAAGTCTGAGGGGTTTAGGGTTTAGGTTTAGGGTTTAGGGTTTAGGGTTGAGGGTGTAGGGTTGAGGGTTTAGGGTTTCGGGTTTATGGTTTAGGGTCCAGGGTTTAGGGTTTGGGGTTTGGGGTTTGGGGTTTGGGGTTTGGGGTTTAGAGTTTACGGTTTAGGGTTTGGGGTTTAGGGTTTAGGGTTTAGGGTTTAGGGTTTCGGGTTTAGGGTTTAGGGTTTAGGGTTTAGGGTTTAGGGTGATCTTGGCTCGCCTTCTCGCACCAGGTCTCGCAGGCGGCGGGGCAGTGGATGAAGAACGTCATCTCCTTAGCTGGTTGGATTCCCCAGACCCTAAACCCTAAACCCTAAACCCGAAACCCGAAACCCTAAACCCTACACCCTAAACCCTAAACCCTAAACTAAATTCTTAACCCTAAGCCCTAAATCCCCAACCATTGTCGGTTGATTTGGAGGGGAGTTGTGGGTGTGAGGGGGGAGCGGTGGGGAATGATAACGCCCGTTCCTGCGGAGACCATGTCCAAAACCACTGGTATTTATAGCGTTCTTGCCCATTTGCACAACATCATGCCGAAGGATGTTTGACTTTTCCGGAACAAGAAGTGCTGTCACAAGCATTCATGACTGTTGTGAACCAGCCCAAAAACACTGGTATTTCCAGCGTTCTGGCATCTTGGCAAAACAGAATGCACAAGGAGGTTCAACCTGCCAGAGCATGCGAACATGATGGCAGCTCTGGGGTCAATGTGCTGAAAAAAACAGCCGGGGGCGAAGTTTGTAGCCAAACTACTTTCTACACTCACAAGCCCTCGGCTTAGTGCATGTCTAGCACATCACAAGTTACAGTGTTTCAAGCCCCTCATGCTTCGAAACGCACCCTTCAATACGCACGTTCCAACCCGCTGAACAAACCTGAACTCCTGGAAAGTTGCAGTATTTCGAGCTTCCACGAAGAAGCCTGGCACACCCAAACCACCAGGCAAACTATGCGCACGGGACCTTTGGGGGGCGTCCGGGTTTGCAGACCCATGGGTTCGTTTTGGCCTTCCTGCTGTGGTCTGAGTTGCCTTGTTGGGCGACCCCCCTAAACCCTAAACCCTAAACCCGAAACCCTAAACCCTGAACCCTAAACCCTGAACCCTAAACCCTGAACCCTAAACAGACCCCGTTTCAGAGTTTAGGATTAAAGGTTTAGGGCTTAGGGCTCTTGAGGTTCTGAAGAAAACCCCAGCAACTAAGTGATGGTGCGTTTGAACAGGAACCCAGAACACAAATAGCGCACGAAAAGGGCTTTTAGGGCTCGGGGGTTGAGAGTTGAGGGTTTGGGATTTGGGGTTTAGGTGTAGGGCTTTGGAGTTCAGGGTTGAGGGTTGAGGCTTTAGGTGTGGGTTCCGTTACGGCGGATGAGAATGAACATGCTCCCCCAAACAACAGTAAACCCTAAATTCCCAAAACCCAAAACCCTAAACCCTAAACCACAATAGAGCCGGCACGAGGTGGAGAGTCTCCTTTCAGACCTCAAGCGTATCATGGACAGGGAGAAGCAAGCACCTTCTACCTACCCCTGAATTCACCAGAACAGTTGGATTCCCTTACAGTACGGACCCCAATAAGGTACCCGAAGTGTCGGAAACCCACATCTAAACCAAGTGGCAGATTACTTCATCAAGGGGTATTGTGGGCTCTTTGGGTAAATGCCCTGAGACATCCGGAGGCTACGGGTCGCGCAAAGCCTCGACTGTGAAAGCCTGATGCAGCCCAAGGATCACTGGTCATCACGTTCACCCAGCTCGTCTTCGTGATGCTGCGGAGCGCTTGGGCATAATGCCCTGCCGCAGATCTATCGAAACTCAAGCGAGGCTTTAGGCCAGGTGAAGGTTCGAACGCTTGCTGAATACCTCCCAGTTAGGGTGCTTTTTTGTGCGTGGGTTGAAAAGGAATCCTCTTAGAAAGATACCCATAAGGGTCCCGAAGTTGGATCAGCTCCCTCCCCCAATCAACCTTCACCGCGCAGGGTTTAAGCCTAGAACAAAACCCTAAACCCTAAACCCTAAACCCTAAACCCTAGGCCTGATTGGAGATGCACAGCGAAGGCCACAGCATCAGTGCCCGGGATGAGTTCGGCGACCTGTACGGGGGCGTGTTAAGGAGGGTTGAGAGGGTTTAGGGTTTAGGGTTTAGGGTTTAGGGTTTGGGGTTTAGGGTTTAGGGTTTGAGGTTTAGGGTTTAGGGTTTAGGGTTTAGGGTTTAAGGGTTTGAGGTTTAAGGGTTTAGGGTTTAGGGTTGAGACGGTTTAGGGTTGAGAGGGTTTAGGGTTTAGGGTTTAGGGTTTAGGGTTTAGGGTTTAGGGTTTAGGGTTTAGGGTTTAGGGTTTAGGGTTGAGGGGTCGAGGGCATGCAAATGGGTTTGGGGTTGAACAGAGGTTGTGGAGGTTGAAGGCTTCAGGCTTTGGGGGTTTGAGGGGTTGAAGGGTTTAGGCTTAGGGTGTCTGGGGTTTGTTGTTCAGGGGTGCAAGGATTTTCCTTCCAAGTCATCGACGATACTCGCGCCAAGACCGCATGGGGTTAAGGGTTTAGGGCATAGGGTTTAGAAGACGACACGCACTGAAGGCCTGAGCTCCGGAAGCGCGAGAGCTGCTGAAGCTTGGCAAAAAACATGCGCAAACTCAAGCAAATGGAAAGACTACTAAAGGTTCATGGGGGTGGGGACTCAGGGACCCATTACTGCGCCATGGCATCAGCGGCACTGGCCCGTGCAAACAACAGGGGCCTGCACAGCGTCAAACCGATGATCCCCAGCGTGGTGGGCTGCAAAGGTCCGGAGCTTGGCTTGAAAGTAGGATGAAAGGAGGGATCTCCGAATTTGGGGGGGGAGGTGCCTTAGTGGGGTCCTTATTAATAAGGAGATCCTACTCTTTGGATCTATATTGGGGGTCCCCTACATTCCTAGACCCCCCCAAGTGTGGGCGACGCGCCGCGGCCTGGCCCAGTTCTTCTGCGCCGGCGCGCAGCAGCCCTAAACCCTAAACCCTAAACCCTAAACCCTAAACCCTAAACTGGTACTGCTCAGCAGTGAGGTGGTCGGGTTGAGGGCCAGACACCCACCAAAGGATGTCGTCGCAGAGGGCAGTTTCAGGATCACTTAGGGCTTAGGTTTAGCGTTTTGGGCTTAGGGTTTTTGGGTTTAGGGTTTAGGGTTTAGGGTTTAGGGTTTAGGGTTTAGGGCTTAGGGTTACGTAACCCTATATAGCAGGGGCCCTAAGCACAAAAGGCCTGCCAGAGGCCACTGTTGGGATCGTCGATGGAGGACCAGCCTCAGTTCAAGGTTTAGGGTTTAGGGGTTTAGGTTTAGGGTTTAGGGGTTAGGGTTTCGGGGTTCGGGCTTAGGACACCCCATTCCCTGAGTGCACTAAGCCTTAGAGCAGGGACTTAAGGCGTTCGGGTCCCTAACGATTTTCTAAAGGCAGGGGGATAATTACAAGGTACTCTCATACGAGCAAGACAAGCACTATACCACCATGAAAACGGCATAAACCCCACACGCCCACACTAGAAGCCCGAGACCCTAAACCCAAGAAGAGACGGCTTTCCTGATTCTAAGAACTGGAAGTGATAGAGACATCCTCTGCGCTATCGAGTCCCTCTCCAACACCGCACCCTCCAACCCCCCATCCCCCACCCGCCCTCACATTGAATACTCCCATCGCACGCCCTAAACCCTAAACCCTAAACCCTCAACCTATATGTTTGTACTCGGGGAAGGGAGTGAGTCCAACCAGGGGGCTGTCCACAAGGTTCATGGCGCGAGCAGCACGCTCCTGCTCAGAAGGGTGCCCCAAACCCAACCGTTGTTTAGAGTTTAGGGTTTTGGGTTTGGGGTTTGGGGTTTGGGGTTTGGGGTTTAAGGTTCAGGGTTGGGATGTTCCGCATTATAGTACTATAATCCCGGTTGAGGAGTGTTCGTATAAGGGGGAACATCCCAAGTTCAGGGTTTAGGGCTCCCGGTAGCCTGAGAATAATAATTACAGAAGCGTGGCATTTGCGGTTAAGGTCTAACTGGTGAAAAACCGTTTGCCTTGTCACCATTCATGTAGTGGCCGAGAACGGCAACCAGGTTGGACCTCGCAATGTCTAGGTTTCAGGGTTGGGGGCCTTGGGTTCAGGGTTGGGGGCCTTGGGTTTAGGGTTTAGGGTTTAGGGTTTAGGGTTTAGGGTTTAGGGTTTAGGGTTTAGGGTTTAGGGTTTAGGGTTTAGCGTTTAGGGTTTAGGGTTTAGGGTTTAGGGTTTAGGGTTTAGGGTTTAGGGTTTAGGGTTTAGGGTTTAGGGTTTAGGGTTTAGGGTTTAGGGTAGAGCGCAGTGGGTTAGGGGTTACGGCTTATAGGCCTTGTAGGGTTCGGGTTTACGGGGCTTGTAGGGTTTTTAGTGGAAGCCTAGGCTTACAGGGTTCAGGGTTTTGGGGTGGATAGACTTTTCGGGTTTTCAAAATTTCAGGGCCCCCGGGGCAGCATCAACGACTGAGATTTCTGCGAGCAAAGCCTAGACCCCTTTTCCTAACTGGACTGTGAGCGACTGCCAAGAAAAGCACACAACTCAGCCAAACCATAAACCCGTAAACCCGAAACCCTGAACTCTGAACACTAAACCCTAAACCCTAAACCCTAAACCCTAAACCCTAAACCCTAAACCCTAAACCCTAAACCCTAAACCCTAAACCCTAAACCCTAAACCCTAAACCCTAAACCCTAAACCCTAAACCCTAAACCCTAAACCCTAAACCTAACCCTAAACCCTAAACCCTAAACCCTAAACCCTAAACCCTAAACCCTAAACCCTAAACCCTACACCCTAAACCCTAAACCCCAAACCCCAAACCCCAAACCCTAAACCCTAAACCCTAAACCCTGAACCCCGAAACTGGCAGGCGACCCAGCGTCTCGAAGTAACGAAAATCCGTGACAGCCGAGACCGTGGGTAAAAAAAACAAAAATGGATGCTTGAGTTGCTTCTCGATGTGAAGGGTGTAAGGTTTAGGGTTTAGAGGGTAGAGGGTTTTTTGGTTTGGGGTTTAGGGTTTAGGGTTGAGGGTTGAGGGTTTAGGGTTTAGGGTTTAGAGGGTTTAGGATTTAGAGGGTTTAGGGTTTAGAGGGTTTAGGGTTTCGAGGGTTTGGGGGGTGTAGTGTGTGTAGAGTGTCTAGAGGGTTTAGAGGGTTCAGAGGGTTTAGAGGATCTAGAGGGTCTAGAGGGTTTCAGCTTTGGGGCTTCTAGGGTTGAAAGTTGGGTGCTGAAGCCTAATTGCCCTCAACCTTGAAATGAGCCTTGAACCCTAAACCCTAAACCCTAAACCCTAAACTTCGAGATGTGCCTGATCTGTTGCTTCCCAGCGGCCCGGGCACAAGCTCAGCAACGCGGGTAATTGCACCGTCCTCTCCCCCAGAGCAGCCCCGGCACTCAAGCTTGTGTGGCTTTGAACCGCAAGTTCTAAGCCCTAAACCCTAAACCCTACTCTACACCCTAAACCCTAAACCCTAAACCCTAAACTCTACACCCTAAACCCCAAACCCTAAACCCTAAACCCCAAACCCTAAGCCTAAACCCTAAACCCTAACCCTAGACTCTAGACCACCATGTAGGGCTTAGGGTTAAGAAGTGCCTACAGACATGGTCCAGACTCACGGCGCCCATCTCTGCCCGAATTCCACTGCAACAAAACCCTAAACCCTAAACCCTAAACCCTAAACCCTGAACCCAAAATTCTCTAAACCCTTAACCCTAAACCCTTAATGACCTAAACCCTGAACCCCAAAATTCCACAAAAAAACCCATAACACCCGGCGGGTCCTTGCTTAACAGCTTTGCGAGGGAGTACCCTCGCGCCCGTTCGGCTGCTAGGTCCTCTCCATGATACCTTGGGTAGAAAACTTACTGTTGGTTACGTAGTAGGGAATGAGGGAATGAGGTACCATATATCCCCCTATAAAAACCCTTTAAGGGATTATTTAGGGTCCCTAATTCCCTCATTCCCTACTAACCATCAGTAAGAAAAAGGGGAGGGGGTGGTTGGACTTGAAAGGCTCAGGGTTGAAAGCCTTAGGGTTCAGGGTGCGTGTTTCTTTTTCAGGGTTTACGGTTTAGGGTTTAGGTTTTCGGGTTTAGGGTTTAGGGTTTAGGGTTTAGGGTTGAGGGTTCAGGGTTCAGGGTTTAGAGGGTTCAGGGTTTAGGGTTTAGTAGGGTTTAGGTTTTCGGGTTTAGGGTCTAGGGCCTTTAGGGCCCTAAAGTGCCTTGGTAGGAAATTGAAGGTGTAGGGAGGGGAGCCTGCAAGGCGAGAGCGCGTCTTTTGTGACACAAAGATGCGTTTTGTCTCTTTGTCCCAAGTACAACTTCTTGCATCCCACGATTCCATCGTGGAGCTTCGAGGCTTGTGCCTGGGCCGAAAGATTGGGGCGAGGCCCACAAGTATCGGTGAAAGCTACTCACAAAATTCAAAAGTTTGGGGGCCGTTGAGTGAACAGAATTCCTGCACTTTCGGCAGTGGCCTCGGGGACTCTGGACACACAAACACCTGCGTCCATGCCCCCAGGCCCATGCAGTGAACAGGGACAAAACCCAAACCCCAAATAAACCTCTGGCCCTAGCCCTAAACCCTAAACCCTAAACCCTAAACCCTAAGCCCTAAATCCTAAACCCTAAACCCTAAGCCCCCACAGCACGCCCGGTGGGCTCGCGGCTCACTTCGCCTCGATCTTGGAGGCCGCCAGGAAGGCTTCCAGCGTGGTGATGCCCATGCCCTGCGGAGCACGAGTCTTGTCCAAGTCCTTACCTGTCATCTTCCCATCCACCATGATCTCCAATTCGATCTTCTCCTGGTTGGTAGGTTGAGGGTTTAGGGTTTAGGGCTTTAGGGTTTAGGGTTTAGGGTTTAGGGTTTCGGGTTTCGGGTTTAGGGTTTAGGGTTTAGGGTTTAGGGTTTAGGGTTTAGGGTTTAGGGTTTAGGGTTTAGGGTTTAGGGTTGCGGGTTTAGGGTTTAGGGTTTAGGGTTTGGGGTTTGGGGTTTAGGGTTTAGGCTTTAGGGCTTCGATCTTCTCCTGGCCCCACTTCATGACCTTGTCGATGGTGGGGGTCTCCACGCCCACGATCTCGGCCAGGCCTTTGGCAAAGCAGAGACCGGTGGGGATGTCCTCGGAGAGGTAGCGGTACTTCAGGTCCGGCATGAACTTGCCGTCCACCTCCTTACCTAGGATGGCCCGTAAACACCCTCTGAAAGATATTCCTCGGCATCCTTCACCCTAAACCCTAAACCCTAAAACCCAAGAGAAGGGGGAATACGAAAAATCCCGAGGGCCTACCGAGTTACACATGGCTGGGATAACATTTAAATCTCAGA
>CAJNDS010001035.1:402500-430000 GCA_905221605.1 Symbiodinium natans
GGTTTAGGGTTTAGGGTTTAGGGTTTAGGGTTTAGGGTTTAGGGTTTAGGGTTTAGGGTTTAGGGTTTAGGGTTTAGGGTTTAGGGCTTCTCGCTGCGCCGCGGCAGTAGCTTTCATGCGGAGATGGCGCCCCAACACACCCAGGGGGTGTGAGGGGGCGGCATATGTCGCGGCGGCGTATATTGAAGTAGGAGCCACCACAACCAGAAAGGTTGGGTTGTTTTATTTTTCCCACCCCCTGCTTACGCAGGCATCCACCCAACTTTTCTCCTTTTAGGGTTTCGGGCTGACGCCCTAAATTCCCACTTCCCATCCCCATCCTCTGAACGGTTGGGTAGGACACTTCCACCTTCATCCTTTGAACGGGTCATTGAAAAACAAGATCCAGAAAACAGATGGGGGCAGAAGGCCCTTACCTCCGGGGGGGGGGGGGAGGGGGGAGGGGGGGAGGGGGAGGGGGAGGGGGGAGGGGGGAGGGGGAGGGGGGGGGGGGGGGAGGGGGGGAGGGGGGGAGGGGGGGGGGGGGAGGGGGGAGGGGGGAGGGGGGGAGGGGGGAGGGGGGGAGGGGGGGAGGGGGGGAGGGGGGGAGGGGGGGGGGGAGGGGGGGGGGGGGGGGGGAGGGGGGGAGGGGGGGAGGGGGGGAGGGGCGGGGACACGCTCCGGCAGTGGCCCGGCACCAGGGGGGTCCGGAGGGGGGCGGTAGGGGGGGCCCGGACGACGTGCAGAAGCCATTTTTGGAACAGGTGGCCAGGTTTAGGGTTTCTTAATAATACTTGAGAATCGGAGAAGGGGGGCGGGGTACCCCAGGCGGGGTACTGCACCGGCACTGGAGGTGCAGCTCTGCTTAGGCCGTACCCACCCTTCTCTAGGTGCCTGGACCCAGAAATCACCCGACAGCGATTAACACCATCGCTTGGACTTCCTGTGCAAGCCTAAAGAGTTGTGTTGAGTAATACTTGAGAATCGGAGAAGGGGGGCGGGGTACCCCAGGCGGGGTACTGCACCGGCACTGGAGGTGCAGCTCACGCTCAACACAACTCTTTAGGCTTGCACAGGAAGTCCAAGCGATGGTGTTAATCGCTGTCGGGTGATTTCTGGGTCCAGGCACCCTAGAGAAGGGTGGGTACGGCCTAAGCAGGCCTGGGTGGGAATTTAGGGTTCAGGGTTCAAGGTTTAGGGTTTAGGGTTAAGGGTTTAGGGCTTAGGGTTTAGGGTTTAGGGTTTAGGGTTCAGGGTTCAGGGTTCAGGGTTCAGGGTTTAGGGTTTAGGGTTTAGGGTTTAGGGTTTAGGGTTTAGGGTTTAGGGTTTAGGGTTTAGGGTTTAGGGTTTAGGGTTCAGCAGCTCCGGATCGAGCATTTTATGGGCTTGGATATAACACCCACCCACCCAGAGAATCCCATAACATTAAGAAACCATACAAAGTATCTTCATACAAAAGTTCTTTTCAACGAAGACTACGGCTACAGAACAAATTCGTTCTTAAAAATCCGCATTGCGTCACACAAAGATGAGCATTACAAGAAAAAGGGTTGGGGGTGGGGGGGGTGGGGGGGGGGTGGGGGGGGGTGGGGTGGGGTTGGGGTGGGGGGGGGGCAGTGTGGGAGGGTTGGGGGGGGGGGTGGGGGGGGGGGGGCTGGGGGGGGGGGGGGGGGGGGTGGGGGGGGGGGTGGGGGGGGTTTGGGGGGGGTGGGGGGGGTGGGGGGGTGGGGGGGGGTGGGGTGGGGTGGGGGGGCCTTCGGCACGAAGGAAATGACCCCAAGCCACGAAGAAATTAACCTTAGCCACGAAGAAATTACCCTTAGCCACGAAGAAATTACCCTTAGCCACGAAGAAATTACCCTTAGCCACGAAGAAATTACCCTTAGCCACGAAGAAATTACCCTTAGCCACGAAGAAATTACCCTTAGCCACGAAGAAATTACCCTTAGCCACGAAGAAATCACCCTTAGCCACTTACAGCCACGAAGAAATTACCCTTAGCCACGAAGAAATTACCCTTAGCCACGAAGAAATTACCCTTAGCCACGAAGAAATACACGAAGGAAATTACCCTTAGCCACGAAGAAATTAGAAATTACCCTTAGCCACGAAGAAATTACCCTTAGCCACGAAGAAATTACCCTTAGCCACGAAGAAATTACCCTTAGCCACGAAGGAAATTACCCTTAGCCACGAAGGAAATTACCCTTAGCCACGAAGAAATTACCCTTAGCCACGAAGAAATGACCCTTAGCACCCAGGAAATGGCCCTTAGCGACCAGGAAATGGCCCTTAGCGACGAAGAAATGGCCCTTAGCAAAGAAATTACCCTTAGCCACGAAGAAATGACCCTTAGCCACGAAGAAATGACCCTTAGCCACGAAGAAATGACCCTTAGCCACGAAGAAATGACCCTTAGCCACGAAGGACTATAGGGTTTAAATATATATAAGAAAGAGAGGTTTAGGGTTTAGGGTTTAGGGTTTAGGGTTTAGGGTTTAGGGTTTAGGGTTTAGGGTTTAGGGTTTAGGGTTTAGGGTTTAGGGTTTAGGGTTTAGGGTTTAGGGTTTAGGGTTTAGGGTTTAGGGTTTAGGTTTTAGGGTTTAGGGTTTAGGGTTTAGGGTTTAGGGTTTAGGGTTTAGGGTTTAGGTTAGGGTTTAGGGTTTAGGGTTTAGGGTTTAGGGTTTAGGGTTTAGGGTTTAGGGTTTAGGGTTTAGGGTTTAGGGTTTAGGGTTTAGGGTTTAGGGTTTAGGGTTTAGGGTTTAGGGTTTAGGGTTTAGGGTTTAGGGTTTACGGTTTAGGGTTTAGGGTTTAGGGTTTAGTTTTTGGGGTTTAGGGTTTAGAGTTGGGGCGGGGCTCTACCATCATTTGCAGGCCTCTACTATGACAGAAATGCTCGCCGGTAACGGGGCTTGTAACGGGGCTTGTAACGGAAACTGTAACGGAAAGGAGCGGAGCTGTAACGGACTTGTTGCGGAGCTGTAACGGAGTCGTATCGGAAGGCTGCAACGGAGCGCTACCGTCTGCAGCGATGCTGTAACGGAAGCTGTAACGGAGCCGTAGCAGAAGCAGCAACTTGATAACGGACCTGTGACGGAACTGTAACGGAGCTGTACAACTGAGCTGTAACGGGAGTTGTGGTGGAGCTGTAACGGAGCTGTAACGGAGCTGTATAACTGAGCTGTAACAGAAGCTGTAACGGAGCTGCAGCGGAGGTGCATCGGAGCTGTAATGGAGCTGTAACGGAGCTGTCACGGAAACTGTAACGGAAGCTGTAGCGGAGCTGTAACGGAGGTGCAACGGAACTGTAACGGAGCTGTAACGGAAGCTGTAACGGAGCTGTAACGGAGGTGCAAGGGAGCTGTAACGGAGCTGTAACGGAGGTGCATCGGAGCTGTAACGGAGCTGCAACGGAACTGTAACGGAAGCTGTAACGGAACTGTAACGGAAGCTGTAACGGAGGTGCAACAGAGTTGTAACGGAGCTCTAGTGGAAGCTGTAACGGAGGTGCAACGGAGCTGTAACGGAACTGTAGCAGTTGCTGTAACGGAGCTGTAACGGAGGGCCCACGGTGGGTAGCGCAAATCCCATAGTAAATGATGGTAGAGCCCACCCCCAAGTTTAGAGTTTAGGGTTTTGGGTTTTGGGGCGGCCTCATCGGCAAAGAAGGACACGGCGATGGTCTTGTACCTCAGGGGGCCCTAAACGCTAAGCCCTAAACCCGAAACCCTAAACCCCAAACCCTAAAACCCTAAACCCTACCCTCTAGCAGCCCCTCGAAACCCACGGAACAAGCACGCAGGGGATCCTTCTTGCCTTCTGGGGTCGATGAAGGGGCCCGAGCCATTTAAGGCCCGATCTCTCTGTATATACGGAAGGCAAAAAAGCAACGGAGGGAGTAAGGAAACCCCAAACCCCAAACCCCAAACCCCAAACCCCAAACCCCAAACCCCAAACCCCAAACCCTAAACCCTAAACCCGAAACCCTAAACCCTAAACCCCTAAACCCCTAAACCCTAAACCCCGAATCCCAAACCCCAAACCAGTGCCAAGCTGCCGCGCGGCAAAGAGGCCCGTGGCAACCTGCGCCGCGTTCCTGGAGGTTTAGGGTTTGGGGTTTAGGGTTTAGGGTTTAGGGTTTGGGGTTTAGGGTTTAGGGTTTGGGGTTTAGGGTTTAGGGTTTGGGGATTCGGGTTTGGGGTTTCGGGTTTGGGGTTTAGGGTTTAGGGTTTAGGGTTTGGGGTTTGGGGGGTAGGGTAGGGTTTGGGGGTTATAGAGTTCAGAGTTGAGGAAGACTGGCTTAGGGCTTAGGGTTTTGGGCTTCGGGGTATACCGGAGACACCTCTTCAGCCTGGTGGCTTGAGGTAAGTTTAATGCCCTTTTGCACGGACATGGGCTTTAGGGTTTAGGGTTTAGGGCTTCGGGTTTAGGGTTTGGGTTTAGGTTTTAGGGTTTAGGGTTTAGGGTTTAGGGTTTAGGGTGTAGGGCTGGTCACTTCGTGTACCTTCCTGAATCGCAGCACAGGCTCCCACCCCCGCAGCACAAGACGGTGAACTCGGCGTCGCTGCTCATGGCGTGGCGAAAGGCGCGGGGAGTCGAGGGGAGCTGACCAAGGCAAGCTGTGGGATGACGGCTGCGGTTTAGGGTTTAGGGTTTAGGGTTTAGGGTTTAGGGTTTAGGGTTTAGGGTTTAGGGTTTAGGGTTTAGGGTTTAGGGTTTAGGGTTTAGGGTTTAGGGTTTAGGGTTTAGGGTTTAGGGTTTAGGGTTTAGGGTTTAGGGTTTAGGGTTTAGGGTTTAGGGTTTGGGGTTTAGGGTTTAGGGTTTAGGGTTTAGGGTTTAGGGTTTATAGAAATTGTATAGGGTTTGGGTCCCAATAACGTTTTGAGCGAAACGTTTTGAGCGAAACGTTTTGTGCGAAACGTTTTGTGCGAAACGTTTTGTGCGAAACGTTTTGAGCGAAAGTTTTTTTTTAGATATTAGGTTTTAGGGTCGGCGTGGGGGGGGGTAGCTCCCGGAGTTCAAAATTAGCTCCCAGAGCTCAATCAAAATTGCTCAAAGTGAGCTGCCGGAGCTCAAAATTAACTCCCAGAGCTCAAAATTAGCTCCTGGAGCTCAAAATTAGCTCCCAGAGCTCAAAATTAGCTCCTAAAGCTCAAAATTAGCTCCCGGAGACCAAAATTAGGTCTCAGAGCTCAAAATTAGCTCCCGGAGCTCAAAATTAGCTCCCGGAGCTCAAAATTAGCTCCCAAAGCTCAAAATTTGCTCCCGGAGCTCAAAATTAACTCCCGAGCTCAAAATTAGCTCCCAGAGCTCAAAATTAGCTCCCGGAGTTCAAAATTAGCTCCCAAAGCTCAAAATTAGCTCCCAAAGCTCAAAATTAGCTCCCGGAGCGCAAAATTAGCTGCCAAAATTAGCTCCAAAGCTCAAAATGCTAGTTCCCAGACAGCTCCCGGAGCTCAAAATTAACTCCCGAGCTCAAAATTAGCTCCCGAGCTCAAAATTAGCTCCCAAAGCTCAAAATTAGCTCCCGCGGCTCAAATTAGCTCCCAGAGCTCAAAATTAGCTCCCGGAGCTCGGAGCTCAAATTATAGCTCCCGGAGCTCAAAATTAGCTCCCAGAGCTCAAAATTAGCTCCCGAAGTTCAAAATTAATTCCCAAAGCTTAAAATTAGCTCCCGGACCTCAAAATTAGCTCCCAGAGCTCAAAATTAGCTCCCAGAGCTCAAAATTAACTCCCGGAGCTCAAAATTAGCTCCCAGAGCTTAAAATTATTCCCAGAGCTCAAAATTAGCTCCCAGTTCAAGTTGAGCTCCCGGAGCTCAAAATTAGCTCCCAAAGCTCAAAATTAACTCCCGGAGCTCAAAATTAGCTCCGGAGGGGCGGCTTGGGAAGGCGTGGAACAAAGGTTTTGTTCAGTGCGGAGAAGGTCAAGAGGGGCCGAAAAGGACCGAAAAGGGCGGGAGGGGGTTTTGAGGGGGGGGCCGGGGAGGGGGGGGCGGGGGAGGTCAGGGGAGGCAAGTTTAAGTACATTGAATATTTTGCCTCCCAGTAGTATTTTGAATCAATTTACTTAAACTCGGCCTCCCAGAAGCGTTTTGGATTAGTTTATTCAAACTCTGCTTGTCAGCTGTTTAGACAAATGACTTGGGAAATTCAGAATGATACCACATACAATTTCTATTTATTTTGTCTTGAGGGTTTAGGGTTTAGGGTTTAGGGTTTAGGGTTTAGGGTTTAGGGTTTAGGGTTTAGGGCTTAGGGCTTAGGGCTTCGGGTTTGTTGCTCGTCTTTAGAGTTTCGGTTCGGTTCACCCAAGTTCGGGCTTGGGGGTTCACGGGTAACCGCAGACCCTAAATCCTTGGCTGCACTCAGGAGGGTAGCTATAAATTCAACTTTTAGCTGCCTTAATAAGAAACCCAAAAAAACCCAAAAAAAGTAAGGATCTAAAGTTGCAGGAAAGAAGCACAAAGAATCGAGGGCTTAGAGATCGATGCAGGAACAAGCAGGCACCGATCAGAGGGTCGAAGCACGACTTCAACGGAGCCTGTTCTCAATTCCCTGAAACGGGGTTTAGGGTTTAGGGTTTCGGGTTTAGGGTTTAGGGTTTAGGGTTTAGGGTTTAGGGTTTAGGGTTTAGGGTTTGGGGTTTGGGGTTTGGGGTTTAGGGTTTAGGGTTCCGGGCTTTTTCGGGTGGACTTTAGAGGTGGGTCTTAAGTTGGAAAAAACCGGGCCAGCGCAGACATTCAGCCGAGGCACTTGTGGATCGCCACCATGCCATCCGAGACGAGAGGGATGTGCTCGAAGACTTTGGTCAGATATCCTTTTAGGGTTTAGGGTTTAGGGTTTAGGGCTTAGGGTTTAGGGTTTAGGGTTTAGGGTTTAGGGTTTAGGGTTTAGGGTTTAGGGTTTAGGGCTTAGGGTTTAGGGTTTAGGGTTGGCCCAGTAGCCATATTGCACAACTTGGAGGTTCAGGGTACTTATAACCCCAATTACAACTGAGCTTATAAGCACCCTAAGTCCCCCAAGTAGGTTACAAGTGGACCTATAACTGGGGTTCTTAGTAGCCCAGCAACCATATTCTGATAAGGGCACCCTTTTTTGGGTTGGTGTCTTTATTGAGGGAACCTAGAACCAAAAAAAGGGTAAAGGGTACCACTGGGATACCAAGCTAAGCTCACGTGCACATGAGATGGCTTAGGGGGATAAGAGGTGTGGGTTTTCATCAGGGTTTAGGGCTTAGGGCTTAGGGCTTAGGGCTTAGGGCTTAGGGCTTAGGGTTTATAGAAATTGTATAGGGTTTGGGTCCCAATAACGTTTTGACCGAAACGTTTTGAGCGAAAGTTTTGACCGAAACGTTTTGACCGAAACGTTTTGACCGAAACGTTTTATTTTTGGAACCACCTTTTCATTTTTGGGGCTGGGGCGGGCTGGGGCTGGGGCTGGGGCTGGGGCGGCTGGGGCTGGGGCGGCTGGGGCTGGGGGGGCTGGCTGGGGCTGGGCTGGGACTGGGGCTGCGGCTGCTGGGGCTGGGGCTGGGGCTGGGGCTGGGGCTGGGGCTGGGGCTGGGGCTGGGGGCTGGGGCTGGGGCTGGGGCTGGGGCTGGGGCTGGGGCTGGGGCTGGGGCTGCGGCTGGGGCTGGGGCTGGGGCTGGGGCAAGGGCTGCTCCCCTATGCTGGGGCTTGGTTTTCGGTTTTGGGAAGCCAATTTTGGGCTTTGGGACAATTTGGGGTTTTGGAAGCCAATTTTGGGCTTTGGGAGGCGATTTGGGCTTTGGTTTGCCGGGGCCCGGGAAGGCCCCAGAGGTTTAAGTAAATTGAACATTTGGCCTCCCGGCCTCCCGCTTTGGATTTATTTACTTAAACTCTGTTTGTCAGCTGTTTAGACAAATATCTTGGAAAATTCAGATTGATACCACATACAATTTCTATTTATTTTGTCTTGAGGGTTTAGGGTTTAGGGTTTAGGGTTTAGGGTTTAGGGTTTAGGGTTTAGGGTTTAGGGTTTAGGGTTTAGGGTTTAGGGTTTAGGGTTTAGGATTTAGGATTGAGGGAGCCCAAGCCCTGAACCCCAAACCCCCAAACTCTATCCACAAGTACATCAAGCGGACCGGGGGGGGGGGGGGAGGGAGGGAGGGAGGGCGTCTTTTTTTGGGATGCGAAGCTTGATGGCGCTTTGGGCTTTGGCTTCAGGCTCAGGGGCCCAGACAATGTAGACAGAACGAAGAAGCTCAGCCACAAAAACAGCACAAAATCTCAATGCTTGGCCAGGCTTAAACCCGAAACCCCAAACCCTAGGCCCTACAACCTAAATCCTAAACCCTACAAACCTTCAAACCCTAAGGCCGACTGACGCCTAAACCCTAAGCCCTAAACCCGAAACCCTAGACCCTAAACCCTAGACCCTGAACCCTACACCCTTGCCCTGACCCCTAAACCCTCACAGCGCTCACGTCTAGGCCCCGGCCGTGGCTCCCAATGGGATCGCGGCTCCTGATCTCTAACCTACCTTGGGTACGGCTTCGGGCCTGAGATTTGAGATTTAGGGTTTAGGGTTTAGGGTTTAGGATTTGGGGCTTAGGGTTTAGGGTTTAGGATTTGGGGTTTAGGGTTTGGGGACTAGGGTGCAGGGTTTGGGGGGTGCCCAGATGAGCGGATCTGGCTCTCAAGAACAGCTTGTATGTGGGGTGGGATGATGATCTTAGGGTTTCAGCTTTTTCCAGCATCTAGGCCTTGAGCACCTCAAGAACGGGGCTTTTGCTCTAAACCCTAAACGCTGAACCCTAAGCCCTAAACGGGCAAGGGTTGAGCACACTGCGATCGGTAAATTCAGTGCAATGAGCCGACCGTAATATTCCAGAAGCGTCTGAGGCTCCACAAACAGAAGAAAAGCAAAGCCCCAAAGACGTCAGATGCTTACCTGAATCCTAAACTCTAAATCCTACACCCCGATACACACCCCTAAACCCCACAACCCTAAACCCTAAACCCTGCACCCCTAAAACCCTACAACCCTACAACCCTACAACCCTACAACCCTACAACCCTACAACCCTACAACCCTAAAACCCTAGAACCCTACAACCCTACAACCCTACAACCCTACAACCCCACAACCCCACAACCCTAAAACCCCTGGTTTAGAGCTTGGGGGTTTGGGTGTTTAAGGGTTTAGGGTTTAGGGTTTAGGGCTTAGGGTTCTCCGGCGCCTGGCACGCTGCAAAGCCTCGCCGTCGTCACCGGCCTTGTGCACGGCTTGAACCACAGAGTTCACCTGGGTGCAGGTGCAGGGGGTTCAGGGCGTTTAGGGTTTAGGGTTTAGGGTCTGGGGTTTAGGGCTTAGGGTTTAGGGTTTAAGGTTTAGGGTTTAGGGATATTTAGGGTTTAGGGTTTAAGGTCTAGGGTTTAGGGTTTAGGGTTTAGGGTTTAGGGTTTAGGGATATTTAGGGTTTAAGGTTTAGGGTTTAGGGTTTAGGGTTTAGGGTTTAGGGTTTAGGGTTTAGGGTTTAGGGTTTAGGGGGGTTCCCAGAATCAGGGTGCCGGGTTGAGAGTTTAGGGCTTAGGGTTTTGGGGTTTTAAGGGTCTTAGGGTTTTTGGTTTCTGGCTTAGGGCCGGCCAACAGGCAGGGGCCTCAATCCCAGCTTGCCGGGCTGTGAAGAACCCTGAACACTAAGCCCCAAACCCTGTTTTTAGGGTTTGGGGTTTAGGGTTTAGGGTTTAGGGTTTAGGGTTTAGGGTTTAGGGTTTAGGGTTTAGGGTTTAGGGTTTAGGACATGTCCATTCAGGGTCTTAGTCCTGCTTAGGTGTCCGGCAGAGTGCTCTTCCGCAAGTAACACAGATCCCAAAGCCTCTCAAAACCCTAAACCCTAACCCCTACAGCCTGCACCCTAAACCCTAATCCTAAACCCTAAACTCCTTTATTGCCTTCGTTTGGGGATGGTTTCCGAAAATGGCAGTACGCTGTTTTGGTAGGTTCCTATAATGAGGACTATCCTATTTGGGGGGGGGGGGGGGGCAGACTAGGGGAAACCACTTTGATAGGACATACCCAGTGGCAGTTGCAGGAAGTTCCTAGGTAGGGTTTAGGGTGAACATGTAAGGGTATCAGGGGCTACTTGTAGAAGGAAGATGTATTTTTGGGCTCCAGACAATTGTAAAGGGTACAAAGTTGCCCAGATCTTGCAAAAACCCCTTAATTAAGGAATATACCTTAATTTATACTAAGGATCCTTATTCTGAAATAAGGGGTTTTGGAAGATCTGGGTGGGTGAGGGTGGCTCCTATTTTCGAGGTCCTTTTGTCGGGGAGTACGAGCCCTCAAATCCTGGCTGGGTATGAACCCTAAACCCCTTAACCCCAACCTCTTTGAACTGTAAACCCTGAACCCCCAAACCCCTAAGCCCTTGGAGCCCTAAACCCTAAACCCTAAACCCTAAACCCTAAACCCTAAACCCTAAACCCTAAATGCAGCAAGGGATCTATTGGCACATGCTCGGCCGCATGCGTGATGAAACCATTCGGGCCGATGGGGTCCGCCTGAACACCGGCTTGGGCTAGCAGGGTTTAGGGCTTAGGGTTTAGGGTTTAGGGTTTAGGGTTTAGGGTTTAGGGTTTAGGGTTTAGGGTTTAGGGTTTAGAGTATATTGGGTGTCGCGCCTGCCGCGCACGCTCCAGCGCAGTCTCGTTGCCCAAGTATTCGTGCATCGCCTCCCCAACCCGCGCGGTCTGTGGAAGGACCCGAGCTTCTAAGGGTAGTTACATAGTTTCCTTCATATGGGCCCTTAAATGGGGACCCCTTCTATACCCCATCTATATATCCTAAAACAAACCTAAGGGCGCATACTTCCCCCTTATGAGCTCTTTGAACCAAAGAACCTACAAAAAACCCAAAGAAAGGAACCAAAGCCTAAACCCCACCCTGACCACTCTACGCCACAAACGCGCAGATGCGCTGTGTGTCATGCGGGCGGGTGTGCCAAGACAACTGGCTCCGCCTCTGGCAAGAGGTTGGGGGTGTTAAACCCTAAACCCTAAATTAAGCCAAAACCCTAAACCCTAACAACCCTAAGGGTTCAGGGTTTTTTCGAGTTTAGGGATACCGGTTTAGGGTGTTCATGGTTTAGGGCTACAGGTTTAGGGTTTTTAGGGCTTTGGGTGGTTCCCGGTCGCCAAAACTACTAAACGAATCGGAACATACCTGAGAACGCGCTTTCTTGTCAAACATATTCTCGCCTCAGGTCCTCGCAATCATCCTCATACCCCTGCTCAGAGTGAATCGCGTTTAGGGCTTAGAGTTTAGGGTGGCATATGGGAGTTGACCCCCAAATGTAGACCCCAAATAAAACGATTCTCCTAAGGGTGCACCCTTTAGCGCAACCACTGAAGGGGGTGGGACGTAACCCGTAAGCCCGAAGCCCCAAAACCCAAAGCCTCCAAACCCAAACCCCTGAGCCCAGACCTACGACCCCACAAAGAATAATTCGAGCCTGCAGGCCACCTGGAGACAAAAGGCACATGACGCCCCTAAACCCTAAACCCTAAACCCTAAACCCGAAACCCGAAACCCTAAACCCTAAACCCTAAACCCTAAACCCCTCACAATCCAGCCTGCAGGCCACTGGAGACAAAAGGCACATGCTCCAAGACAGTGAAAAGCCCTTCCGAGCTGAGCCTCAGGCTTTCGAGAGCCCTCCTTGGGGGGTTTAGGGTTTAGGGTTTAGGGTTTAGGGTGTCGGGTGTAGGGTGTCGGGTTTAGGTTTCGGGTTTAGGGTTTAGGGTTTGGAGTTGTTTAGGATTTCGGGTTTAGGGTTTAGGTTTTAGGGTTTAGGGTTCAGGGTTTAAGGGTCCAGGGTTCAGGGCTTAGGGTTTAGGGTTTAGGGCTTAGGGTTTAGGGTTTAGGGCTTAGAGCCCTACACCCTTCAAACCCACAGCCTTAAGGGCTTTGAAAAGCAACCCTACAGCCATTCAGCACTGCTAATTACCTGCCTAAACCCTGAAAGCCTGAGCCCTAGAACCCTAAACCCCAAAACCTTGAACCCTACACCCTAAAAACCCAACCCTAGAAGCCCTTCTGGGTGGCCTTGTTCTATGGGCACCGTGCGGTTTGAACATGGCGTAGAGTCTATGACGAAGCCTGGGGGCTTTCATCGAGAATGCCTGGTTAAACCCACAAGCCTACCCGAAACCATACACCATAACACCTGCAACCCTAAAACCCGAATCCCTAAACCCGAAAACCCAAAACCCGAAACACTAAACCCTAAACCCCTAAACCCTAAACCCTAAACCCTAAACCCTAAACCCTAAACCCTAAACCCTAAACCCTATAAACCCTAAACCCTAAACCCTAAACCCTAAACCCTACACCCTAAACCCTAAACCCAAACCCGAAACTCTGAAGCCCTCATGGGCTTCCGTAGCTCGACAAGGAACCTTAAACCTCAGAGCTGCTGGAACTCTGCCCTGTACATTGCGATCCACCCTAGACAGGTTTTAAGGGTTTAGGATTTAGGGAAACTATTCCCGGTTAAGGTGCCGGGAAGGTTTCAAGGAGTTTCCAGGAGCTTCGAGGAAAGTTACAAGTTTCGAGAAGTTGCTTTTTCACTTTTGAGTAATTTCAAGTTCCATGGCGGTTGAGGGTTTAGGGTTTAGGGTTTAGGCCCCCTAAACCCTAAACCGTAAACCCTAACCCCTAAACCCTAAACCCTAAACCCTAATTCCTAAACCCTAAACCCGAACATGTCCCCAAAAGGCTCAGAAGATGCCCCAAAGTCCAGCCCCAACACTCTCGACCGAGAGGCAGGTTTTCGTCGCCGCCCTCGCTGTCCTGGAAGCCATAAAGCCCCGGATGCCCGAAGCCTTAAGCCCTAAACCCTTAACCCTAAACCCTAAACCCTAAACCCTAAACCCTAAACCCTAAACCCTAAACCCTAAAGGCACCCTGAACCCCAATTAAATCCTACACACTGAACCACCCTGGGGAGGTTTGGGGACCCCAACCCTAAACCCTAAATTCTAAACCCTGTCTTCTCTTGGCTGCACTCAGGAGGGTAGCTATAAATTAAACTTTTAGCTGCCTTAATAAGAAACCCAATAAACCCAAAAAGGTAAGGATCTAAAGTTACAGTAAAGTACCACAAAGTTCTCATCCTCAACCTGCAGTGAACCATGTACCCTAAACGCGAAGATCTGCGTTGCCAAGAGCCGCAAGAGCTGGTGAGGGTTTAGGGTTTATAGGGTTTCGGGTTTAGGGTTTAGGGTTTAGGGCTTACCCAGAAGCCGACGTGCTAATTTGAATTTGCCACCAGTTTGCCACCAGCAAAAGAGCTCCAACGAACCCAACTGAATTGGGGTTTGGGGTTTAGGCTTTAGGGTTTTGGGTTTTGGGTTTAGGGTTTAGGGTTTAGGGTTTAGGGTTTAGGGTAAAGGGTAAAGGGTAAAGGGTAAAGGGTAAAGGGTAAAGGGTAAAGGGTAAAGGGTAAAACCCTACAACCCTCAGGCCTCACGCCCTTCGAAGCCCGAAAAATCCCTCACTTAAAGCCAAGCCATCGTGGGGCGGCAAGACCCTGAAACCTAAACCCCAAACCCCAAATCCTAAGCCCTAGATAGGGAGGTCTGGAAGATCTGGAAACCCCTAAACCCTGAACCCTAAACCCTAAACCCTAAACCCCTATGAAGACAAGCTTCCCTGTGACAGCGGTGCGATGTTTCGCCTCTCAGCGCGTGGGGAAACCTGGGAGAGATGATTTGGGGTTTAGGGTTTAGGGTTCAGGGTTCAGGGTTTAGGGTTTGGGGTTTAGGGTTTAGGGTTTAGGGTTTAGGGTTTAGGGTTTAGGGTTTGGGGTTTAGGGTTTAGGGTTTAGGGTTTAGGGTTTAGGGTTTAGGGTTTAGGGTTTAGGGTTTAGCGTTTAGGGTTTAGGGCTTTAAAACTCGCAAGAGGGTTCAGGCCCTTCTTAAAACGGATCTTAGCACGGCACCGGGAAAAACCCCACGTTTGGGAGAAAACCCTGTGCCGCGGGAACAGCGCGACCCGAGGGTTTGGGGTTTAGGGTTTCGGGTTTAGGGTTTAGGGTTTAGGGTTTAGGGTTTAGGGTTTAGGGTTTAGGGTTTAGGGTTTAGGGTTTAGGGTTTAGGATTCTCGGGCTTAAGGCTCAGGGTTAGCTAGGGCTTTTGAAGCCTCTGCTTGGAATTCCCTGCAAGACTTGAACCAGTGAGGCGCACACACGAAACCAAACCCGACGCATACTTGGAGAGCACTCCCCACGCCCTGAATGCCAAAGTACTTCAACGTTAGCACATTCAAGGCCCACAACCCTAAACCCTAAACAAAAGGCTAGTTGCGTCCTTTTGGGTGGGTTGGTTTAGGGAATAAAGAGGTTCTTCTTGGGTTCAGGGTTTCTTGCGAACTCGGGGTTTCCGCCTAAAGGACGCCCAAGTTCAATCCTATTTGATTTGTGGCGTTGTGAGGGTTGTTGGGGCTTTGAAGGTGTTTAAGGTTGTTTGGGGTTTAGGGTTTAGGGTTTAGGGTTTAGGGTTTAGGGTTTAGGGTTTAGGGTTTAGGGTTTAGGGTTTAGGGTTTAGGGTTTAGGGTTTTCAGGGTCCGGGGTCTAGGCTCTCAGTTTCATCTTCTCATAGGCTGTACACCCAAATAGTCCAGGCTTCATATCCTCAAAGCCTCAACCATCTTTCTTGGCCTCTTGTTAATCTGGACCCCAAGCCCTAAACCTTAAACCCTAAACCCTAAAACCTAAACCCTAAACCCTAAACCCCAAACCCCAAGCCCTAAACCTTAAGCCCTGGCCCAGGCACAACGACTCGAGCGCCAAGGCATCCAAGGAATCTAGGCCCGCCATGGCGCCTGGGTTTTCCATAGCTTTGGCGTGGCAAGGGGTCTTGGGTTTAGACTCGAAACCCTAAAGCCCCCCAAACCCTAAACCCTAAACCCCGAAACCCTAAACCCTAAACCCTGACCCCAAACCCTAAACCCTAAACCCTAAACCCTAAACCCTAAACCCTAAACCCTAAACCCTAAACCCTAAACCCTAAACCCTAAACCCTAAACCCTAAACCCTAAACCCTAAACCCCGACCCCTAACCCCAAAACCCTAAACCCCAAACCACCTGCAGACGAACAGCCTAAGGCACCGGCCTCGTCGGCTCAGGCGATGGGCACCATGTTGGGACACTACAACTGTCTGGGCTAGGGGCTCGCAGGGTTTTGTGAGGGTTTAGGGGTTTAGGGTTTAGGGTTTGGGGTTTAGGGTTTAGGGATTTAGGGCTTGGGGTCTACTGGGATTTACAAGGTTTGGAGGGTTGGGGTTCGGGGCTACAAGCCTGGAATTGCCAAGGACGCACCCGGATATCATGTCTCGGGCAGTTTCGGGTTTAGGGTTCAGGGTTTGGGTTCAGGGCTTTGGGTTTAGGGTTTAGGGTTTAGGGTTTGGGGTGTAGGGTGTAGGATGTAGGGTTTAGGGTTTGCAGGGTCTCAGACGATTGAGTCGCTGGTAAGGAAGCTTCCGGCGCGCGGCACGAGCAGTGGGCTTGGGTTCGCGGGTTCTGGGCTCAAGAGTGTAGGCTCAGGTTTAGGGTTTAGGGTTTAGGAGTTTAGGGTTTAGGGTTTAGGGTTTAGGGTGTAGGGTTTAGGGTTTAGGGTTTAGAGTTTAGGGTTTAGGGTTTAGGGTTTAGGGAATGTAGGGGTTTACCGGTGATGAGATGATTCCTTGCACAGCTTGGCCTTAAGCACCTCGACGCCTTTAAGCCCCGATGGCTTCATAGGGGGAGTATCCTAAGTCGCCGAGGATCAGCCTTCTTGGGTGTATAGGGTTTAGGGCTTAGGGTTTAGGGTTTGGGTTTTGGGTTTGGGGTTTAGGGTTGAGGGTTTAGGCTCTTGGCGCAGGGGAAGCACAAGCCTCTTTGCTTGAAGGACCTTACACATCAGGATCCCGGGCCCGGAACGAAGAAGAAGGTACCACTGCAGAACGCGTTATAAAACTCTAAGGTATAAAGAGGTTGGCACAGGGACAATTGGCCATTTGGGGGTTTCCAAGGCCGTAAAACTGGCTAAAATTCCTACGTCTTGGCTTTAGACTGGGGCTTTGTGATCTCCAAACCCTAAACCCTAAGCCCCAAACCCCAAACCTCTAATCCTACACTCTAAACCGCAAACCCCAAATCCCAAATCCTAAACCCTGAACCCTAAACCTCAAATCCTGAACCCCAAACCCCAAAAGGCCCATTTTACAGCCCGCGTTGGAACCTGACGTTTGTCAAATTTCAGGGCTCAGGGCTTAGGGTTTGAATTCTGGGGGCTTGGGGTTTAGGGTTTAGTGTTTGGGGTTTAGGGTTTGGGGTTTAGGGTTCGGGGTTCCTGAACACTAAACGCTCTTAGCCCTAGCCCTGAACCCTGAACCCTAAACTCTAAACTCTAAACCCTAAACCCTAAACCCTAAACCCTAAAGCCCTAGACAAACATCTCGGGCAGCGTCAGGCTTGAAAGAAGAACCTCCTTACGTGACCATCCTCCTGCCAGCCGGGTTGCCAGAGGGCCATCTGTGTCAGCACCCCGGTAAACCTCCGAAGTGCTTAGGGTTTAGGGCGAGGGTTTAGGGTTTAGGGTTTAGGGTTTAGGGTTTAGGGTTTAGGGTTTAGGGCTTAGGGCTTAGGGCTCAGGGTTTAGGGTGTAGGGTGTAGGGTTTAGGGTTTAGGGTTTAGGGTTTAGGGTTAGGGTTTAGGGTTTAGGGTTTAGGGGCGCGACGCTGGTAAGGGCATGCGGCCCGTAGCTGTAGAGTCCGACTGAGCTGTCGGCACTGCAGTTTATCAAGACCGATGAAACCACGCAAGCCAAGCCCCTACATCCCCGGACCCCCGTACTGCGTAGAACCCATAAAGCCTGTTAACCCTAAACCCTGAACCCTAAACGCTAAACCCTGAACCCTAAACCCTAAACCCTAAACCCTAAACCCTAAACCCTAAACCCTAAACCCTAAACCCTAAACCCTAAACCTAGAAAGCCCTCGCCAAAAACAAGATCCCAGAGGCCAGATGATCTTCAAGCCCCTAAACCCTGAAGCCTAAACCCTAAATCCCTAAACTCCCTTCCCCCTAGGCCCTAAACCCTAAGCCCCTAACCCTTAACCATAAAGTTCCTAAAGTGGTCCTAAACCCTACATTCTTAGATCCAAAAAAAGAATTGGCTGTTCAAGAAACGCGGCGACTGAGGGTCTAGGATTCAAGTTCTTGAAGCTTTGGGTTTTTGATTCAGGGTTTAGGTTCAGGGTGTAGGGCTTAGTTTAGGGTTTAGGATTCAGGGTGTAGGGTTTAAACTTTATGGTTTAGGCTTAGGTTCAGGGTGTAGGATATAGGGTCTATATATTCTGACAGAGTGATAGGATGGCAGCGGACCGCCACGAGTTCCAACTGCTGCTGCATGCAATCACTGGCTATCACCGGTTCAACCCTAGACCCTAAACCCTAAACCCTAAAACCCTAAACCCCAAATCCTAAACCAAAAACCCTAAACCCCAAACCCTACACCCTAAACCCTAAGCAACCCCAGGGTCGCTTCTAAGGCTCGTCCTTGAATCCTTTGAGTCTGCATCGGGGCTTGAGATCGGCTGCTGCCGGCTTCGGCTTCTGCTTCTTCTTCTTCTTATTCTTCTTCTTCTTCTTATTATTATTGTTATTCTTGATATTGCTCTCATTATTATTGTTGTTATTCTTCTTCTTCTCCTTCTTCTTATTCTTCTTATTCTTCTTCTTCTTCTTCTTCTTCTTCTTCTTCTTCTTCTTCTTCTTCTTCTTCTTCTTCTTCTTCTTCTTCTTCTTCTTCTTCTTCTTCTTCTTCTTCTTCTTCTTCTTCTTCTTCTTCTTCTTCTTCTTCTTCTTCTTCGTCTCGTCGTGGCAGGGTTTAGGGTTTGGGGTTGAGGGTTCAGGGTTTAGAGTTTACGGTTTCGGGCTTCTTTTTTGGTTTAGGGTCTAGGGTTTTGGGTTTGGGGTTTAATTGGCCTTCGTTCCTGAAGCCTAAACCCCAAACCCTAAACCCCAAACCCCAAACCCTAAACCCCAAACCCCAAACCCTAAACCCACCCCCTCAACCCCCAAACCCAAACCCTAAACCCCAAACCCCAAACCCAAAACCCCTAAACCCCAAACCCCAAACCCTAAACCCTGACCATAACGATGCCTCTGAGGCTCCTCCTCCCTAAACCCTAAACCCAAAACCCTAAAGCCTAAACTCTAAACCCTAAACCCTAAACCCTAAACCCTAAACCCTTAAGGGGCAAAAGCCGGCCTCTTGGGCTTCCACCGTCTCTTCCTCCTTGCGGGGGCAAGCCCGTAAAGGAAGCCGCTAAGGGTTTAGGGTTTAGGGTTTAGGGTTTAGGGTTTAGGGTTTAGGGTTTAGGGTTTAGGGTTTAGGGTCTAGGGTTTAGGGTTTAGGGTTCAGGGTTTAGGGTTTAAGGTTTAGGGTTTAGGGTTTAGGGTCTAGGGTCTAGGGTCTAGGGTCTAGGGTCTAGGGTTTAGGGTTGAGGGTATAGGGTTCAGGGTTCAGGTTTCGGGGGCTTGGGGGGGGGCTTCAGGGTTTTTGGGGCTTATGGGGGGTTCATAGTTTTGGGGCACTGGGGCGCTTTCTTCTCCTTGAGGGCTTCTGATAGGATCCTATAGCCCTCGAGTCACGCGAACTCCCCGTTGCCAAAGACTCAGCCTAAGGGCTTGAGCTTTAGGGTTTAGGGTTTAGGGTTTAGGGTTTAGGGTTTAGGGTTTAGGGTTTAGGGTTTAGGGTTTAGGGTTTAGGGTTTAGGGTTTAGGGGGTTAGGGTTTAGGGTTTAGGGTTAGGGTTTAGGGTTTAGGGTTTTAGGTTTTAGGGTTTAGGGTTTAGGGTTTAGGGTTTAGGGTTTAGGGTTTAGGGTTTAGGGTTTAGGGTTTAGGGTTTAGGGTTTAGGGTTTAGGGTTTAGGGTTTAGGGTTTAGGGTTTAGGGTTTAGGGTTCAGGGTAAACCCTTAACCCTAAACCCTCAACTCTACTCTGTTTGGCGGCTTTGGGTTTGTGCAGGATGGCTCGCAGGTCGCTTAAGTATGTTTGGAGCTGAGGGTTTAAGGCCCAAACGAAGTAGAGCGTAGGGTTGAGGGTCGAGGGTTTAGGGTTTAGAAGTTCGAACAGCCATATGTCCTACCAAAACAAAGAGGTTTCAGAGGGGCCGCCCGATCCCTAGACCCTAAAACCCGAACCCGAATTCCCCACAGGTTTTGGGTTTAGGGTTTTGGGTTTAGGGTTTAGGGCTGGGTTTAGGGTTTAGGGTTTAGGGTTTAGGGTTTAGGGTTGAGGGCTTAGGCTCATACCCTTCCCGAAGGCTCCATAGGGGTTTCCCGATGTGCATCCCTCAACTCCGAGCCTTAAACGCCTATGGACAAACCCCCCTAAACCCTAAACCCTAAACCCTAAACCCTAAACCCTAAACCCTAAACCCTAAACCCTAAACCCTAAACCCTAAACCCTAAACCCTAAGCCCTAAGCCTAAACCCTAAACCCTAAACCCTAAACCCTAAACCCTAAACCCCACAGCCCAAGCTTCGAGGATCAAGGGACGGGAGATGCCCCGCCTCATCGGCGGCGAGGTAGCACTCAAAGCCGCCCACCTGGCTGCAAGTCGGGTTGGAAACCAGAAGAACGGCTTAGGGTTTAGGGTTTAGGGTTTAGGGTTTAGGGTTAGGGTTTAGGGTTTAGGGTTTAGGGTTTGGGGTTTAGGGTTTAGGGTTTAGGGTTTAGGGTTTAGGGTTTAGGGTTTAGGGTTTAGGGTTTAGGGTTTAGGGTTTAGGGTTTAGGGTTTAGGGTTTAGGGTTTAGGGTTTAGGGTTTAGGGTTTAGCTGCAAGTCGGGTTGGAAACCAGAAGAATGGCTTGGGATCACTATTAAAATTTAGGACAGGATTTAGGGATTAGGGTTTTTGGGTTTAGGGGTTCGGCTTAGTGTTTAGGGTTTAGGGTTTAGTGTTTAGGGGGATTTTAGAATTTAGGATTTAGGGATTAGGGTTTTTCGGGTTTAGGGGTTTAAGGTTTAGAGTTCGGGGGGTGCCCTAAGCCTATCGAGCTTGGTCGCGCAACGGCTGAAGGGTCGGCGCGCCACTGGTGCTGTGCCTAATTCCCTCGCTCCTTCCTAAGAAGCAGCAGGGCGAGCTCGGCAGGAGATCCATTTGGCTTCGAGGAGGAGGGCCAGCTGTATATCTCGAGGCAGCTTCCCTTAAAGGACCCTATTCACAATGCCTCGTGGTGAGGGTGGCTTGGTCGACCGACGGGGCCACTATTGTCCTCAGCTCGTTTATAAGCATCGGCTGATGCTGCTGGTGTTGGCCACCATCTCCTGTGTCTCCAACTCCCCAAGGCAGGCTGGAAGCCCCAACAGCTGTTCGACCGAGCCTGGCGTTGAGGAAAACATGTCGATGCGCTGGAGACGGGGTTAGGGAGTAGTGGGGAGTATCAGGGAACCTTCAGGGGTACATACCGCCCTGCCAAACCTGAAACTCCCAACGCTCTCCCAACCTCCTCTGAAGCCCACTGCTGCGAGGCCATCGACTTCAGGTTCTCCTCTTGGGTTTTGGGGTTTAGGGTTTAGGGTTTAGGGCTTGGGGGGTTGAGGGTTTAGGGTTGAGGGTTGAGGGTTTAGGTTTAGGGGTGTCGGAATCCGGGCTGCTGGCTTGGGGTCTAGGGGTTCAAGGCTTGGGGCCTTGAGGCTTCGAGTTGGGTTTTTACGATTTTAGGAGCTTCGGCCTTGGGGATGAGGGTTCTGGGTTTGTATGGTTTACCCTAAACCCTAAACCCTAAACCCTAAACCCTAAACCCTAAACCCTAAACCCTAAACCCTAAACTCTAAACCTGTTGTTTCGGCCCACCTCAGAAGCTTGGGAGCTTCAAGCTCCTGAACCCTAAACCCTGCAGCCCTCAGCCCCTGAAGCCCTAAAGCCCTAAAGCCGCCAAACCGAGAGCCCGAAACCCTAAACGCGGGCGCTGCGGTGAGCAGCGAGCGTGAAGAGAAATGACCCTAAACCTTGGGTCGGAGCGGTTAGACCTTTAGGATTTAGGGTTTAGTTTTAGGATTCATATGGTTGAGAGGCCTTTCTGAGGCCTCTAGGATTTAGGACTTAGGATTTAGGATTTAGGATTCTGGAGGCGTCCTGAAGGCCATGGCAGCTCCAAAAGCTTCTGTCAAAGTTTGCCTTCAAAAAAGCTGTTGTTAGGGTTGGGAGGCCCCGTGGAGGTGTTGGGTACCCAGGTCTCAGGCAAAAGTGGCCGATTCCAGGTAGAGTATGCACCGAGAACCTGTTCCGGGGCCTTTCAAACCTCGCAGAAGGAAATCTTAGAGGCTTCAGACCCTTCGCCCAAGCTATGAAGACCCCCAAATCCCAAAGCACAAATCTCGATCCGATGAAATAGCATGGACTGGGATTCAAGCAACTATTTGAGAGGAGAGCCGACGACAAACATATGAAAACCCTAAACCCGACAAAGGTTATAAAATGGGTGGGTGGGTTGGGCAGATCACTGAACCTTGGCGCACCCACAACACACGCCCAACGTGGTGGTGTGCGCGGAGCATGTGACACACCCTAAAAACCTAAACCCCCTAAACCCGTAAACACCTGAACCCCTAAACCCCTAAACCCCAAACCCCTAAACCCCTAGGCCCCTGAACCCCTGAACCCCTGAACCCTTGAACCCCTGAACCCCTGAACCCCTGAACCCCTAAACTCTAAACCCTAAACCCTAAACCCCTAAACCCTAAACCCTAAACCCGAAACCCCTCCTCGTCCATCTTCCCACAGCTGCTGTCGCCCAGCGCGAAGGTAAGGATGGCATCGAGCTCTGCTGCCTCTTTGAGGCTTAGGGTTTAGGGTTTAGGGTTTAGGGTTTAGGGTTTAGGGTTTAGGGTTTAGGGTTTAGGGTTTAGGGTCTTCAGGGTCTTCCAGGATCTTCCAAGGTCTTCCGGGATCTTCCAGGGTCTTCCAAGGCCTTCAGGGCCTTCAGGGTCTTCAGGGTCTTCAGGGTCTTCAGGGTCTTCAGGGTCTTCAGGGTCTTCAGGGTCTTCAGGGTCTTCAAGGTCTTCAGGGTTTTCAGGCTTTAGGGCCTTTAGCGTCTTAAGGGCTAGGTATTCTTTAGGGTTCAGGGTTTCGGGTTTAGGGCTTTTTGGCTTACATAAGGCCCTAGACCTTAAACCCTCATAGGGTGTTTTGCTGGGTGTGTGGGTTGAGAAGACTTTAGGTGTTTCCCGGATTTGGGGGTTGAGAGTTTTAGGGCTTGAGGGTTTAGGCACAGGATGGAAGAGCTTCACGCATATAGGGCTGAGGTTGAAGGACCCTCAACCCTAAACCCTAAGCATTAAGGTTTTGAGGGTTTAGACTGAATGGTCTTCGGGCTCAGGGTGAAGGAGCTTCAGGGTTTCAGGGTTTTTGGGGCGGAAAAACCGAAAAAACTTGGGGTTTAGGTCTTGGGGCTTAGGACTTCGGGCTGGGGCTTAGGGCTGCCAAGTTTGGAGATGAACCTAACACAACACCTGCATCAAAGCTGAGCTCATGATAGTGGAAGTAGAGCCCATCATGATGCTCTTCCGCACGGCCAGGTCAGTCTTCTTCACGAAGGTTCGGGAGGTGGACCTCCTCAAACAGGCCGTGCCCCTTTGAAATAGGCCTGCCTGAAAAGCAGCCTGTTGATCGCCCATGGTCTTGAACTGCCGGCTGGAGCTCGCCTTGTTGGACTTGTCGCGGGGCTCGCACTCGCCCAGGCCATTCTTCATATCCTCGATGCTCCGATGGGTCGTGCTCAGCCGCATTGCAAGAAGTACAAGGACGCAAGTGGGAAAGGGTTTAGGGCTTAGGGTTCAGGGTAGCAGGGCCGGCAAGTATGCGGCAAACAACAGGAGCAAAACCTAAACCCCTAAATGCCATGCGCCCCCTTCACCTCGGTAATACCTTGACCCGCAAACCCGAACTGCATCAACCTCAAATCCTAAACACCCCCAAAATCCTAAGCCCCAAAACAACCCTAAGCCCAAAGCCCCTAAACGCTGCAGCCCCTAAGCCCCTCTATCCCCCCCAAACCCCTAAGCCCAAACCTCAAAACCCTAAACCCCAAACCCCAAACCCTAAAACCCCAAACCCTAAAACCCAAACCCTAAAACCCAAACCCTAAACCCAAACCCTAAACCCTAAACCCCAAAACCCTAAACCCCAAACCTTACACCCCAAACCCCAAACCCCAAACCCCAAGCCCTAAACCCTAAACCCGAAACCCCAAACCCTAAACCCAAAACCCAAAACCTCCTCGGCGTCTTCGGTGCCGGCGGCTGCTTTGGCCGCCACCTTTGGATGGGGCGACTCGTGGGCTTTAGGGTAAGTTTAGGGCCTTTAGGGTTTAGGGTTTAGGGTTTCGGGTGTCGGGTTTAGGGCTTAGGGTGCAGCATGGGTCAGCTGAACGCAATAGTATGAAGACATGCCCACCCCGAGGCCACCCAAACACTACTCACTACTCATCACGAAACCAAACCGGAGCCAGCCAAAGCCAAGCCAGCCATTCAAATGACACACATCGAAGACGTTTAGAGGACACTAAGATAGAACACTGCAAATGCTTGGGACATTTGGGCGCGATGCCCCTGGCACAACACACTCGGCACAACACAGTTGGTACAATGCACGTGGCACAATGCCAAAAAGGGCACAATGCCCTTTGGCACAATGCCCTTTGTCACAATGCACTTGGCACAAGGCACTTGGCACAATGCACTTGGCACAAGGCACTTGGCACAATGCACTTGGCACAACGCACGTCTGGAACAATGCACTTGGCACAGAGCACTTGCACTTGGCACAACGCGCTTGGCACATGCACGTGAACATGAACGCAATGCACTTTGGCACAATGCACTTGGGCGCAATGCACTTGGAACAATGCACTTGGAACAGTGGACTTGGCACAATGCACTTGGCACAATGCACTTGGCACATGGAACAATGCACTAAGCACAATGCACTTGGCACAGTGCACTTAGCACAACGGACATGGCGCAATGGACTCGGCACAATACACGTGGCACAACGATGCGGCTCGCACGTGCACTGGCGCATTAGCATAATGCACGTGACCTTGGCACAATGCACTTGGCACATTGGCGCACAAGCGCAATGCACTTGGCATTGAGACAATGCACTTGGCACAACGGACATGGTCAATGCTCTTGGCACTATAATGCAGTTGGCACATGCGCGGGTACATTAGCACAACGCACTTGGCCTTGACACAATGCACCTGGCACATTGGCACCATGCACTTGGCACTGACACAATGCACTGGCACTTGGCGCAATGCGATTCACACATGGAACAGTGCACTTGGCATAATGCACCTCAATGCACGTGGCCCTCAGCAATACCCGAGCCCCGCGCAGTGTAGTCCATTCCAGGACGAAAACGCCTGACCTGACGCCGACTGGTGGTTTAGGGTTTAGGTTTAGGGTTTAGGGTTTTGGGGGTTTAGGGTTTAGGGTTTAGGGTTTAGGGTTTAGGGTTTAGGGTTTAGGGTTTAGGGTTTAGGGTTTAGGGTTTCGGGTTTAGGGTTTAGGGTTTCGGGTTTCGGGTTTAGGGTTTAGGGTTTAGGGTTTAGGGTTTAGGGTTTAGGGTTTAGGGTTTAGGGTTGGGTTCGAGTTCAGGGTGTTTCAGTTTAGGGCGCAGGGGGAACCTACTCTAAACACTAAACCCTCCCGAACCGAAAACCTAAAATCCTAAAGCCCTAAACCCCTAGTCCGAAAGCCCTAAACCCCTGAACCCCTACAGCCCTGCAGCCCGAAAGCCCTACAGCCCGAAAGCCCTGAAAGCCCTAATTCCCGAAAAGCTCCAACCCCCAACAAAAAGGAAAAACTGGCTGGTTCTTCGTAGGGAGTACCCCATATACTCCCTTAAAGGATGTATACAGGGCCCTAGTTCCCTAACTCCCTCATTCCCTACTGAGAACCAAGGGGGGGCAAAAAGGAACAAGGGCTGCAATCAACCGTTCAGCTCCAGGACCTCGTGGAGCTTAAGCACCCCCAAGATTGGTAGGTTTCGGGTCGGGGGGTAAGGGGCTTAGGCCTTCCTCGGCCCTCAACCCTACACCCTAGACCTTAAACCCCCAATGCAGGGCACCAGGTTTAGCGCGCCTTAGGGGGTTTAGGGCGTGGGACCTTCCGGCCCCAAGTCCCGAAAAACCGAAGCATTCAACCCTAAGCCCTAAACCCTACGCCCTCAACCCTACGCCCTCAACCCTAAACCACAAACCCCAAACCCTAAACCCCAAACGCTAAACCCTAGCAAGACTGGCACGCTGGAGGCCTCCTGTCTTCCGCGGCTCCTTGGGTCCAGACCTGTACAGGCCTCTGCCAGTTTGGATAGGGTTTGGGGTGAGAGTGGGGTGCCGATAAATTAGGAACATGTCAAGCAGTTCCTTGTATGCCAACACGTTGGGGTCCAGCGCGTTAGGGCTAAGCCCCGTGGACACCACAAACCCCTCACCCTAACGCCCGAAATCCCCTAAGCCCTGAACTGCTCTAAACCCTTAGGCCTTCAACCCTCTAAACACCCTAAGCCCGTTTGTGAACCCCTGTAAACCCGTGTAAACCCGGGGCCAGATTTCTCGGCTTGGGCAAATTATGGGTAGCCGAAACCCTAACCCTACACCCTAAACCTAAACCCTAAACCCTAAACCCTAAACCCTAAACCCTGACTCCTTGCTCTATAGGCAGCTGTTGGGCTCCTGTGTAGAACAAAAGAAGCCCCCTCTGATCCCCAAAACCTGCCAGGCAGAGCCTGAGACCTTCGGTACAGCAGCCTTCTTGCTTTTTAGAAATGTAAGGGACGGCTCCTGTATTGAACATTATTCCCCATCCGAAGGTCCCAAAACCCTGAACCACCGAAACCCCGAAACCCAACACTCCCCAAAAAAACAAACTCCCAAACAAAACTAAACCCCAACACAAACCCTAGACCCCTACACCCTTAAGCAGAAACAACCCCCTCCAAAACAACAAACGTACGCCCTAAAGCACTAACAGCCCCTAAACACCAAACCCCTAATAAAACCCTACACCCCTACACCCTTAAACAAAAAAACAATGCCCTAAGCCACGAAAATCCGTAAGAGCCCTCAGATACCCTACTCGGATGGGCTGTTATACCCTATAACCCCTTAAACATTAAAGGGTTTGAGTACAGGCAGTATAAGGCCAAAAAGCCCATCCTGGTACCCTAAACCCTAAACCCTAAACCCTAAACCCTAAACCCTAAACCCTAAACCCTATGCCCAGGAACTCGGCCTTCAGCCAGCGCAGGAAGCTGTCGCCTGGACCCACACACTTCGCGGCTTTTGGGTTTGGGGTTTGGGGTTTGGGGTTTGGGGTTTAGGGTGTAGGGTTTAGGGTTTAGGGTTTAGGGTTTAGGGGTTAGGGTTTAGGGTTTAGGGTTTAGGGTTCAGGGTTTAGGGTTTAGGGTTTAGGGTTTAGGGTTTAGGGTTTAGGGTTTAGGGTTTAGGGTTTAGGGTTTAGGGTTTCCTAAACCCCCTTGTTTGTGGGTTCTGCATGGAGCATCTCAGACTTTAGGGTTTAGGGTTTACGGTTCAGGGTTTCGGGTTTAGGGACTTTAGGGACTTTAGGGGCTTTAGGGACTTTTGGGACTGTAGGGGCTTTAGAGCTTTAGGGGTTTAGGATTTAGGGTTTAGGGACTTTTGGGGCTCTAGGGGCTTTAGGGACTTTCGGGGCTTTAGGGGCTTTAGGGACTTTCGGGGCTTTAGGGGCTTTAGGGACTTTCGGGGCTTTAGGGACTTTCGGGGCTTTAGGGGCTTTAGGGGCTTCAGAGGCTTAGGGGTTCAGGGTTTCAAGGCTTGGGATGTGAATCGGGAAACAGAAAAGAGCGAGTCCAGACAAAACAGCAGCGTGAGGCAGCAAAAGGAGACCAAAAAGACCGCAGTGTGAGTCGGATCCCTAAACCCTAAACCCCAAACCCTAAATCCTAAACCCTAAATCCTAATCGGCCCCCTTCTCGAGGTTTCATGATTCCCCAGAGGCCCCCACGTGAAAGTACTTCTCATCGCACCAGAGAGCATTTTAAGCGACGTCGCTCTGAACCCTGAAGCCCCCTGGCTACTTAGGGGTTAGGGGTTAGGGGTTTAGAGTTTGGGGTTTAGGGTTTAGGGTTTAGGGTTTAGGGTTTAGGGTTTAGGGTTTAGGGTAGTGGGATTCAGCGTCCCTGCGAGGGCTTCCTCCTACTACCCCTTACCCCGTAAGCCCTAAACACCCTGGGCCCTGCACGCCCCATGGGGGGGCGTGGGCGCCATAAACCCCACGGGCCCTGGGGGCTGCGGCCCCATGAGCCCCACAAACCCTACAACCTTTCGGGCCCTGTAAATCCTATCAGCCCCACAAACCCAGAAAACCCCCTGGGGCCCCGTTGGCCTTGCAGGCCCTATAAAACCTATAAACCCTGTCGGCGCTATAAACCCTATGAACCCTACAAAAAC
>CAJNDS010001035.1:435000-440000 GCA_905221605.1 Symbiodinium natans
CGCCCAACTAAACGAAGCCTTTCGAGCCTAAACTTCCCCCAAAAGCGAAAAAAAACAACACTGATACCCTGATGGACCGCGTTACCCGCCCGACTTAACTACACCTTAACCCCAGCTCCTTCCACCCCGAACTACTCCTAAACCCCTAAACCCCACCGTGAACTCTAAACCCCGTAAACCCTATAAACCCTACACCCGAAACCCTAAACCCCACCCTAAATGCGAAACCCACAGCTCCGCAAAGCCCACAAACACAAAACCCCAAACCCTAAATCCTAAACCCTAAACCCAAAACCCAAACCCCTAAACCCTAAATCCTAAACCCCTAAACCCTAAACCCTAAACCCCAAACTCGAGGCTCGGGCCCAGCCATTGCAGACCCCGGCGTCGTAGCGTGGCACGGTTTCCTCCGTGCTCTCCGACGCAGGAAATTGCAGCACCCAATATGCGGGCTTAGGGTTTAGGGTTTAGGGTTTAGGGTTTAGGGTTTAGGGTTTAGGGTTTAGGGTTTAGGGTTTAGGGTTTAGGGTTTGGGGTTTGGGGTTTGGGGTTTGGGGTTTAGGGTTTAGGGTTTAGGGTTTAGCATTTCCGGTTTAGGGGGTTGGGTTAAAGGCTTTCAGCCTATAGGGCTTAGGGTTTAGCATGGGGGGGGCGGGGGGGGCAGTCGGGGGGGGTTTAGGGGGGGGGCGAGTCGATAAGTGTTTCGATGAAACCAAAGTCGCCAAAGCTACCAAGAAGTGGATTCCACTTTCGTACCTGAGGGGCTCCGTTTCAGAGGTTACAAAAAGGGAGCCCTAAACCCTAAACCCTAAACCCTAAACCCTAAACCCTAAACCCTAAACCCTAAACCCTAAACCCTCTCAAGTGCTTTATACTCTAAATCCTAAACCCTCAGCCCTAACCCCTCTCAAGTGTTTTGGCCTGTGCAGGGGGCTAAAGTGTAAAGGACTCAAGCCTACAGCGCAGCGAAGGAAAGCAAAGAACATGGGGCCCCCATGGTTAGAGGGCCTGAGGGTTTAGGATTTGGGGTTTAGGGCTTAGGGTTTAGGATTTTGAGGGTTTAGGATTTTGGGGTTTAGGGTTCGCGAGTTGATGTTTTTTGGGGTGCAGGGCGTACTCGAAGGATTTTAAACTTTAGCGATGAGGGCTTCGGGTTCAAGGCATCAAAGCACCTCTTGTCTTCAACCCTAAGCCCTACACCCCTAAGCCTCTAAACTGAAAATTCTAAACGCTCAGCCCTTCACCCCAAAATCCTCAACTGAAGACATCCAAACCCCTACCCACAAGGCCGTGCCCCTTGAAGACTTTTCGGAAGATGCTCTGTTCCCAAGAGGGGTTTAGGGTTTCGGGTTTAGGATTTTAGGGTTTAGGGTTTAGGGTTTAGGGTTCAGGGTTTAGGGTTTAAGGTTTAGGGTTTAGGGTTTAGGGTTTAGGGTTTAGGGTTTAGGGTTTAGGGTTTAGGGTTTAGGGTTTAGGGTTTAGGGTTTAGGGTTTAGGGTTTAGGGTTTAGGGTTTAGGGTGGTTTTGGGCGGTTTAGGGCTTAGGGCTTAGGGCTTAGGGATTAGGGATTAGGGATGACACTCTATTCTGCTTTTGCGGCATATGTTTTGGGGTCCGCGAAAGGAACAGTGTTACAGGGACCCTAAGTGAAAGTCGCTTGCCCTGGAGCCCTCTTAACTGTCCCCTAAGCCCAGAAAGGGTCTAGGGTTTAGGGTTTAGGGTTTAGGGTTTAGGGTTTAGGGTTTAGGGTTTAGGTTTAGGGTTTAGGGTTTAGGGTTTAGGGTTTAGGGGTTAGGGGTTTAGGGTTTAGGGTTTGAGCCACAAGCCCACGAACCCTCACCTCCTCCCCGCTCCCACTACCCTTCCGCGTGCGAGAAGCGGGGCCTCTGCATCCGGCTCAAAGCCTCCATGGGTAGATAGCTAGTAGGTGAGGGTTTAGGGTTTAGGGTTTAGGGTTTAGGGTTTAGGGTTTAGGGTTTAGGGTTTAGGGTTTCGGGTTTCGGGTTTCGGGTTTAGGGTTTAGGGTTTAGGGTTCTGGCTATAAGGTTTAAGGTGTATTAGGGTTAAGGGTTTAGGGTCTAGGGCTTGGGTCTTAGGGCCTCTTGAAATTTGTAGGGGGAAATTACTCCAACGGCCTAGCTTAACTTTCCTGAGCGCCTTGAAGGAGGCGGGGGGAGAGAGGTTATGCCCTAGACCATAAACCCTATAAAGGGGTTACCGGCGGTTGCTCTCCGAATAGGATGCCCCTATAGGTACCTGGTGTCAATTTTGGACTCCCTTTTTACTCGGTCCAAACCCAAAACAGTAAACCCTGAAACCCTTAACCCCGAAACCCTAAAATTCTACACCCGAAACCCAAAAACCCGAAAACGGAAAACCCTAAACCCTAAATCCTAAAACCCTAGACCACCCCCCAAATCCTAAACCCTGAACCCTAAACTCCAAACCCTGAACCCCAAACCCTAAACCCTAAACCCCAAAACCCTAAACCCCAAGCCCTAAATCCCAAACCCTAAGCCCTAATGCCCTAAACCCTAAACCCTAACTCTTGGGTCGCGGCCGTCTGCCGCGTCCACCGCTTCAAGCTCTTCGGAGAGGCGGGCTGCCAGGTCCGGGCGCAGGAACTGCCGGTCGACGTAAGTTTAGGGTTTAGGGTTTAGGGTTTTGGGTTTTGGGTTTAGGGCTAGGATTTAGGGGCCCAGGGTTTTGGGTTTTGGGTTTTGGGGGTTTTGGGGGTTTTGGGGGTTTTGGGGGTTTAGGGGGCTTAGGGGTTTTAGAGGGCTTTAGAGGGCTTTAAAGGGCTTCGGAGGGCTTTAGGGGTTGTGGAGGGCTTGGGTTCAAGGCTTGGGGGGTTAGCTTGGCGCGGGGTTTGCAGCGCTAAGGGACTTTCGAGCTTTGGGGTTCAGGGTTTGGGTTTGGGGCTTTCGGGGCTTTAGGAAACCCTAACCCCTAAACCCTAAACCCTAAACCCTAAACCCTAAACCCTGGGTGTGGGGTTTAGGGTTCAGGGATCCCAGCATGGGCCATGGGAGCCCAACACCTCTCTAACACCTTTATCAACATACGAGCCTCTACACCCCTAAACCCTGAACCCTGAGTCGCTGAACCCTAGACCCTAAACCCTGAACCCTGAATCACTGAACCCTAAACCCTAAACACTAAACCCTAAACCCTGAACCATGAACCCTGAACCCTGAATCACTGAATCACTGAACCCTAAACCCTAAACCCTAAACTGTAAACCCACCACTTGGGGAGCGAGAGCATCAAAAGGCCCCTCCTCTGCAAGCACAGCGTAGGAGCTCTCCTCAAACTCGGCAGCCACTGCCTCCGAGACGGTTTAGGGTTTAGGGCTTAGGGTTTAGGGCTTAGGGTTTAGGGTTTAGGGTTTAGGGTTTAGGGTTTAGGGTTTAGGGTTTAGGGTTTAGGGTTTAGGGTTTAGGGTTTAGGGTTTAGGGTTTCCTAAAGGCCAGACTCCCCGAAGCCCAAACCAAAAGAACAAACGACCTCCTAAATCCCAGACCCCCAGCCCAAAGAAAAAGAAACTAACATGAAATAAAGTAGAATAGCAATAATACTAATAAGAAAATTTAAGAATAGTAAGAAACATGAGAGAAGAAGAATACAAAACCAGACGCTAAACCAAGCAAGAACGAGCACCAACGTAAGGCAGCACCATAAATCTGCACACTGCCGATAGCAACTGGATCCCGGGGATCACACTTGGTTCACCCATGTGGGAAGGGCGCGGTGCTCAGGGGAGGTAGGGCTGAGGGCTTAGGTTCAGGGATCTTGGCCGAGGGTACTTTCCTGTAAGCCCGCAGAAAGGCATAGGGGCTTAGGGTTTAAGTTCCGGGGTCTAGGTTTAGGATCAGGGGAAACTTCCTCCCTCATCAATGTCCCCTAAACCCGAAACCCGAAACCCTTAACCCCAAACCCCAGACCCTAAACCCAAAACCCTAAACCCTAAATTCCCACCTGCTTGGGCCGTACCCACCCTTTTCTAGGGTGGGTGGAGCCATTGGGAATAGAGAGCTTCTCGGGCTCGCCTTGCCACTAGGAACAGGGAGCCCCCTGGGAACCTTCCTGAGACCCCGTAGGATGTATATGAGAACCTCTACAATTCTCGTGTATATCTGAAAGGTGTTGCGAGTGTTTTTGTCGATAGCCATATTGGCTTCATCTTGCATGATTTTGCCGATAGCTCGCAACCTCAAGAACGGATGTTGGCAAGAAAATCCTGAAATCTGGGGTCTGCCATGGAGGGGTACCCCTTCCAGAGCCAAAACCCCCTCCTTCTGCCCTTGGCCCTCTCTAATCTCCTGCCCTCTTGCTCTCTAGCCCTTCTGGGAAAGTTTGAAGCAATGGTGGGAATTGAGTGCGCCAGCCCTAAACCCTAAAAGGCAGTGGTTTGGGTGGTGGCCTGTGAAAGCTCACAGCGGGTGGGGAGAAAGAAACCAATGAGAATTGTTGGACTGCATTGAAAACAAGTGCCTTCACGTGACATGCCGCCCCCCCCCCCAACCACCCCCTGGGTGTGTAGGGGGGCCATCTCCACATGGTACTTACTGCCGCTGCGCGGCGAGACGCCCTAAACCCTAAACCCTAAATCCTAAACCCTAAACCTAAACCCTAAACCCTTTTCCGGCGCCTTCAACATTTCATGCGGTTGATTCCGTGAGACAAAGAGGGACGACTCGCAAGTCTTCTGGCTTCAAGGAGAGACGGGCCCTTCTGGGGTGTAGGGTTTAGGGTTTGGGGTTTAGGGTTTGGGGTTTAGGGTTTAGGGTTTAGGGCTTAGGGTTTCGTGTTTAGGGTTTAGGGTTTAGGGTTCAGGGCCGCCCTCAACCCTAAACCCATACAGACTACACCCTAACAGCCCTCAGCCTCGCGGAGGTTGATCTCAACTATGGGCGATCTGTCAATCTTTGGTGCATGAAATCGGTGGTGATGCTACAATGGAGGCCCTACTCCCTAGACCCAGCTACTGTAACCTAGTT
>CAJNDS010001035.1:445000-490000 GCA_905221605.1 Symbiodinium natans
GGGCCTAGTGTGTTAGGGCGGGGGGGAAGGTTACCCTTCCCGTAGGTTTTCAGCCTAAAGCCTAACCTCTCAACCCTACACCCTATACCCTTCAACACAAACCCTAACACATCTATACACACCCTATAGCAACCTTAAAGCCCAAACCAGCCCCCAAACTCTTGCCTTTTGTTGAATCCTAGAGACCTTACAACCCAAACCCCCCCTTGAAGTTTATACGGAACCAGTAGGGGGTTCTTGTGAGACCCTACTACCGAGATCCCTTGCACGCGAAGCCCGAAACCGCCTAAACACCAACGATAGGTTGTTCCCAACGATAGGTTGTTCCTTTGAGGCGGGTGGGCTACTCGGGTCTAGGGAGTCTACCGGCAAGTCCTAGAACCCTACCCTAAACCCTGGACTCACCCTAAACCCTAAACCATCTACCCTAAACCCCCTGAACCCTAAACCCCCCTTAACCCCCCAAACCGTGCCTTGCGAGGGTCGCCATAGAACTTCCCGTACTCCCTGTGACGGAAGAGGATGCCCATGGGGTTTCAAGCACTCAAGTCTCAAGGTTTAGGGTTTAGGGTTAAGGTTTATGGCTAAGGGTTAGGGTTTTCGTGTTCAGAGTGCAAACCCCAAACCCTAAACCATAAACCCTAAACCCTAAACCCTAAACCTTATGAGGGTTGTTAAAGTTCATGGAGGTTAGATGCCCCTTTTGCCCTAAACTAAAGAGGTCGCTGCAGAAGACCAGATCTTGGAGCTTTGCGGTTTAGGGTTTAGGGTTTAGGGTTTAGGGTTTAGGGTTTAGGGTTTAGGGTTTAGGGTTTAGGGTTTAGGGTTTAGGGTTTAGGGTTTAGGGTTTAGGGTTTAGGGTTTAGGGTTAGACCCTATAAACCCAAAAAACCTAAACGCTATAAACCCTTTGCCCAAAAGATCCAACCAACCATCTCCCTCCAGCCCTAAACCCTAACCCCTAAACCCGAAACCCTAAACCCTAAAACCTTAAACCCTAAACCCCTAAACCCCTAGACCCTAACCCCAAAACCCGAAACCCTCAACCCGTTCATATGCTGAGAGCCAAGCGAGTTCGGCTTCTTGTAGATGCCTGAGATTAAGGTCTAGGAATCGGGGGTTTAGGGTTTCGAGGCTTGGGGGTTTAAGGTTTAAGGCTTGGGGTTTAGGGTTCAGGGGGTTTAGGGGGTTTAGGGGCTTCGGGGCTTCGGGGCTTAGGGGTTGAGGTTGAAGGGTTTGGGGGTTTAGAGGTTTAGGGTGTAGGATTTAGGGTGTGGGATGTAGGGTTTCTATCCTGCGGCTTGCTATCGGAACTATACACATTGCATCTATAAAAGCATGTTGCCTTGTATTAGCATCTTACGCCTTACCGGCCCTTTCTGGGGGGGGGGGGGGGGGGCTCCCTCAACCCTAAACCCCTAAACCCCTAAACCCGAAGCCCTTAAATCCTGAACCCTGAACTCTAAACCCTAAACCCGGCAGCCCTAAACCCGAAACCCCGAAACCCTAAACCCTAAACCCCATAACCCTTACGCCCCCCTCGTTCCGTAAATGAACCCATGGCATGGGACACGGAATGCGCCTAGGCCGGGATCGGGTTTAGGGTTAGGGTTTTAGGGTTTTAGGGTTTTAGGGTTTAGGGTTTAGGGTTTAGGGTTTAGGGTTTAGGGTTTAGGGTTTAGGGTTTAGGGTTTAGGGTTTAGGGTTTAGGGTTTAGGGTTTAGGATTTTAGATTTTAGGGCTTAGGGTTTATGAAGTCTGCCCCGGGAACATTAAGTCCTAACATATCCTAGCCCTAAACCCTAAGCTCCAAACTTCAAACCATAAGGCCCAAACTGCCAAACCCTGAACACCTGACACTTTAGACACACATGGCCCATGGCGCATGAAACATGACGTGTCTCCAACCGAATCCTTACAAAGCTCACAAAGATTCTGCTCCCCTAAACCCTAAACCCTAAACCCTAAACCCTAAACCCTAAACCCTAAACCCTAAACCCTAACCCCTGAGCCCTGAGCCCTAAGCCGTAATCCTTGGTCTTAGGCATTCGGGGGGGGCCAACTCCTTCTTCGGAGGGCAAACCCCTGAGCCCTAAACCCAAAACCATCAGGCCCTAGAAACTGCCACCAGGTCCTGAGCGCTCCACCCTACAGTTTCGGGTTTAGGGTTTGGGGGTTAGGGGTTAGGGGTTTACAGTTTAGGGTGTAAATCCCACAAGCCACCCGCTGGGTAAGGAACCCTCCTAAACCTGGTCCCGCCCATCTAGCCCTGATGTGGTTTAGCCCTCCGCCCAAGCGTTACGCCGCACTTGAAGGCGTGTAAATGCCACCTCAAAACACCCTCGGACCCTTCAAAGTCCCGACCCCTCCACTCAAACGCTGCCCTCTCTACGTCCGTGTTACCAGTCCGTGGCACTTTCATGCGCCCTGCATTCCTGGTTTTTTTTTTTTTTTTTTGTGGGGGGGGGGGGGGGGGGGGGGAGGGGCGCGGGGGAGGGGCGGGGGGGGGGGGGGGCGGGGGGGGAGGGTCTGCAAGCCCTGAACCCTTAGCCTTCACCCTAGGCCTGACACATGAAAAATAACTTTGGACTTTTAAGAGTAGGCTCCCGCCTAGGCGAAACACTCAAAATCGACAAAAAGCGCCCGCCCGTCGAGGAATCTCCCAAAACCGGAATTAGTCTAAGACCTAGGTGTTGTACACATTTGAGCTTGAGCAGGTCCCAATACATGCCAAAAAAAACGCAGGGCACACCAGAATGCGTGTTACCTTGTTCTTGTTGGCCTCGCCGCACTGCTTCTTTTGCTGGGGAGCCCGAAGGGGATCGGTGCCCACTACGTGGAAAACTATTTTCTTCCGGAGCTGTTCTTGTCGGTGGTTCGGTTTTCCTGAAGTCTTTCCGAGTGCTGTAATGTAGACTAGTGAACCGTATGGACTGCCTATATACAAGTTCTTTTTTTCCTCGGAAAACGCAACCTTCGAAAATGGCACTTTCCAAGCCTGCGTAAGTGCCGGAAGTACTGTAAATACCAAGTAAATCGCAACTTTTTCCAGTCTGCTCACAAATCCTCCGCGGCAAGACGTCCGGGCGCAGCAGGGTTTAGGGTTTAGGGTGTAGGGTTTAGGCTTTAGGCTTTAGGCTTTAGGCTTTAGGCTTTAGGCTTTAGGCTTTAGGCTTTAGGCTTTAGGCTTTAGGCTTTAGGCTTTAGGGTTTAGGGTTTAGGGTTCAGGGTTCAGGGTTTAGGATGGTTTAGGGTTTAGGGCCAAGTAGACGCTTGAATCTGGCGCGCTCGTCAACGGATCAAGCCGTCAGTTGCACCCCAGGTCACCAAGGATCCAGAGGTCTGAACTGCAGCAAAGGCATCATCCGAAGCTTGAACCTGGTGAACGTGTTGAAGCTGATCTTGCACAGCACTGCTGGCACCACCTGGTGAAGCATGGAGATCGGATCCCTGGCTTAGAGTGGCAGAACCAGCTTCAGGGGAGGCTCGTATCTGCCGCAGGGAGTCCAGCTGATCTTTGCCACCACCAAAACCGCCATGACCCCAGGTCACCGCAGACCCGTCACCCAGGAGAGCAGCAAATGCATGGCCAGACGCCTGGATTTCCTGCACATTCTTAAGCCTCTCTTGCATGGCACTGCTGTCGCCACCATAGTAAGGGTGGCCCCAGGCCACCACAGATCCATCCTCTAGAATGGCCGCAAAAGCTTGGCGAGAGGCTTGAAGCTGCCACACGTTCCTCAGCCTGTCTTGCACGGCACTGCAGTCACCTCCAAAACCAGCATGGCCCCAGGTCACCACAGACCCATCATGTAGAACGGCAGCAAAGGCTTGGTGAGAGGCTTGGATCCGCTGCACGTTCCTCAGCCTATCTTGCACGGCACTGCTGTCGCCGCCAAACCGAGCATCGCCCCAGGTCACCACAGACCCGTCACGCTGGATCGCGGCAAAAGCCCTGACAGAAGACTGGATGTGTTGCACGTCAACCAGCTGATGTTGCACGGAAGTGCTGTCACCACCAAAGTAAGCATGGCCCCATGACACTACAGATCCATCACCAAGGATGGCAGCAAACGCATTCCCAGAAGCTTGGATTTGCTGCACGCTCCTGAGCCTAGCTTGCACGGCACTGCTGTCGCCACCATACCGAGCATGGCCCCAGGTCACCACCCTTCCATCGGCCAGAATCGCAGCAAAAGCACAAACAGCAGATTGGATGTGCTTCACATCCTTCAACCTATCCTGCACGGCACTGCTGTCGCCGCCACGCTTGGCATCGCCCCAGGTCACCACGGACCCATCACCAAGGATCGCAGCAAACGCATGGCCAGAAGCTTGAATCTGCTGCACATTCTTCAGCTTACCTTGCACAGCACTGCAGTCGCCTCCCGAATCGGCATCACCCCAAGTCACCACTGATCCATCGGCCAGAATCGCAGCAAAAGCCCCGAAAGAAGCCTGGACATACTGCACGTTCTTCAGCTGACCTTGTACTCCACTGCAGTCGCCCCCAAACCCAGAATGGCCCCAGGTTACCACAGATGCATCACCCAAGATCGCGGCAAAAGCAGCCCCGATAATCGGGTCATAGGGCGCCTCTATACTCCCCTTTAGAACCTTAAGGAAAAATGATATCCTCTTGGGTTTAGGGTTTAGGGTTTAGGGTTTCGGGTTTAGGGTTTAGGGTTTAGGGTTTCGGGTTTCGGGTTTCGGGTTTCGGGTTTAGGGTTTAGGGTTTAGGGTTGAGGGTTTAGGGTTTAGGGTTTAGGGTTTAGGGTTTAGGGTTTAGGGTTGAGGGTTTAGGGTTGAGGGTTTAGGGTTTAGGGTTTAGGGTTTAGGGTTTAGGGGGATATAGGCCTTGGTAGCGGCGACATGAACCTGACCCACGTGCAGGGTCAGGGCCTCGCCGTGCCGCAACTTCGCCTCCTTGACCGTTGCGGATCCGTCCAGCGCCTCTCCGGAAGAGCTCAGAAGCCTTCCCTTACCTTCGTAGCCCAGTAACCATACTATAATTAGGGCACCCCGTGTTTTTGGGTTGGTTACTTTGATAAGGGAACCCATAACCACAAAACAAAAAAAAAGGTAAAGGGTACCACTGGGCTACTAAGTTACCAACCCGGAGGGCTCCTTGGGCACGCAGGTTTAAGTCGTCAACAGGAGCATCCGCCTCTGCCTCCAAAGTCACCGTCTTCCCACTGATCAGGTGCACGTCAACCGAGATCGACATGATGAGGTGAGAGCCGTGGTGCTTGAGGTGAAAGTCAGGATATGGGGGGGGGGGGGAGGGCTTCTACGTTCAACCCTAAACCCTGAACCCGAAAACTTCAACCCTAAACCCTAAATTTCATTTGGTTTAGGTCTTGGGGTCCTTAAACCCTAGACCCGAAAACGAAAGACTGTGACAAAAGTGGACGACGAAAACATCAGCACAAATTGGGGCGAAAGGACACCACGGGGGGGGAGGGGGTCCGAGCTTCGGGTTCCCCTAACTCCAGAACCCTAAACACCACAAGTTTAGGGTGTTTAGGGTTTAGAGCTTCGGGTTTTGGAGGGTTTGGGCTTCTAGGGTTGAGGTCCCGAAGCGTCTCCCTTCCACAAGCATCCCAGGGGCTTACACTCCATCGAGCTTGGGGGTTGCTAGAGGTTCTTAGGGCTTTTTTTCAGGCTTTCTTTAGGGTATAGGGCTTGTAGGTGTTTTGGGGTGTTTCAGGTGGTCGGTTTTAGAGCTTGGGTTTGCTTCTGTGGTGTTTAGGGCTTAGTAGTTTTGGGGCGTTTCAGCTTGAGGGTGTGTAAGGCTTTGAACTTTTCAACCTCAAGCCCCTTCGGGAGGCTGGACCGCGTCTCAAAGAACCTGATGACTTCTATACCCCTAACACTCCCTAAACTCCCTAAACTCCCTAAACTCCCCAAACTCCCCAAACTCCCCTAAACTCCCTCAACTCCCCAAACTCCCTAAACTCCCCTAAACTCCCTAAACTCCCCAAACTCTCCCTAAACTCCCTAAACTCCCTAAACTCCCTAGACTCCCTAGACTCCCTAGACTCCCTAAACCCTAAACCCTAAACCCTAAACCCTAAACCCTAAACCCTAAACCCTAATCCCTTCTTCAAGCTTGAATGTCTCTGTTTCAAGCCGAAGGGCATTTCGCACCGGCCGACTGCAGCGCGTGACCTTGTGCAAGGGCCGCTGAACCCCAAAACCCGCACCCTAAACCCTTAACCCTAAACCCTTAAACTATAAACCATAGACTAAACCCGAAACCCGAAACCCGAAACCCTAAACCCCCAACCCCCAACCCTAGAGGAATCCAGGGCCCCGAAGCTCTCAATGCGACTCTGCAGAAAAGGGCGCAGCAGGCTCAGAGCGTTGGGCGTTGGCTTTACAGGAGAGCCCCAAACACGAAATGTTGGTTTAGGGTTTAGGGCTCCCTAAACCCTAAACCCTAAACCCTAAACCCTGAACCCTGAGACCCTTGAGACCCAAGACGTGAAAAAGGCAGCCCACCGAAAGCCCGACCACGACTGGGAGCGAGGCAGCCTGGTTCGGCGCAGCTGGCACCCAACTTCTCCTGTGAGACGAAGGTTGAGGGTTTAGGGTTTAGGGTTCAGGGTTTCGGGTTTAGGCCTTCGGGTTTAGGGTTTCGGGTTTCGGGTTTCCGTCTAAGGAAGCAAAGGCCACCATAACCTAGAGCCAGGCCGAAACTCAGTTGTTTGCAGGGTTTTTGAGGGTCCCGGACACTCTTATCGGCGCCGTGAGTAGGTGGGGGGGGGTCCAGAAAGTGTCAGGAATTCTCAGCCAACCTTGCGACCTCGGCAATCCTCAAGTCCCAACACACCATCCGAAAAAACCTCGCGGTTCTTGGTGTGCTCAAAAAGTAATGACCTTCGGGCTCATCACTCATGACTCATGAGGTTTAGGGTTTAGGGTCTAGAGCGTTTAGGGTGCCCTAAACTTGAAACGCTAAAACCCTGAAAGCTGTTACAGTTTAGACTCTTCGAGTTCAGGTCTTGTGGTGCTCACACCAGAAACCGCAAAAATCTTATACCCTTGAACCCCAACCCCTAAACCCTGAACCCTAAATCCCCAACCCCTGAACCCTAAACCCCCAACCCCTGAACCCTAAATCCCCAACCCCTAAACCCGAAACCCCTCCATGAACTCCATGAACCCTCAACAGGTAATATAAAGAGCTCAATGATTGGAAATAGGGTTGTCGGGGATCATTGTAGTAGAAGTATATAGGGACCATACAAGAGAAATGCTTGCCGACCCCTCTAGTAGCCCTAAACCCTAAACCCTAAAGCCTAAGCCCTAAGCCCTAAACCCTAAACCCTAAGCCCTAAGCCCTAAGCCCTAAACCCTACCACCTAAAACCCTAAACCCTAAACCCGAGGTGAGCCCTGAACACCCGCAATCTGAAAACTCCCGGCAGGGCGCCCAATTCAGCTTCTTGGTGACCTCCGGATTCCTCGAGTTGGGGGGGGGGGGGGGGGGGGGCTTTAAGGGTTTAGGGTTTAGGGTTTAAGGTTTAAGGTTTAGGGTTTAGGGTTTAGGGTTTAGGGTTTAGGGTTTAGGGTTTAGGGCTTGGGGATTTTCGAGTTTGGGGCTTTTGGGGTTCGGGGTTTCGGGTGCTTGCAGGCGTCTGCTGTCTCGGAGGGGTCGAGAATCTTCTGGGTTGGTTTTTAGAATCCGATGAAAAAACTCTAAACCCTAAGCCCTCAACCCCAAACCCTAAACCCTAGACCCTCGATATACGGGGTTGCCTGAGCTCAGGTTTAGGGTTAAGCGGGCACCACGCAGCAAGTCAAAAGACTGAATGTAGAGTGTTCAGGGGCCATGAATGGTTTGGAGGAGGCGTCAGGCTGAGACCCTCCAAAAAGCCCTTAGGGTTTAGGGTTCAGGGTTTAGGGTTTAGGGTTTAGGGTTCAGGGTTTAGGGTTTAGGGTTTAGGGTTTAGGGTTTAGGGTTTAGGGTTTAGGGTTCAGGGGCTTCTAAACACCAAACCCGGCCCTTCGTGAAGGTACCTTCTTGAAAGTATATGAGGGCAGCTTCATATGACTTTGGGAGTATTCCTGAATACAAAGAAGTGCTGGAGGAATGAGACCTGAAGCCGCCACCCTAAACCCGAAACCCGAAACCCGAAACCCTAAACCCTAAACCCTAAACCCTAAGTCAGCCGCGTAACAAGTTCGGCAGCGAGGCGCTGCGTGAGGATGCAAGGCCTCAGGGCTTGGATTTAAGGCTCGTGAGCCCGAGCCGCGAAGGGTTTGAGGTCTAGGGTTTGAGGTCTAGGGTTTAGGGTTTAGGGTTTAGGGTTTAGGGCTTAGGGTTTAGGGTTTAGGGTTTAGGGCTTGGGGCCCCCCCTTCTCCCCAAACTCGGAGCATCCATCATCATTGAGCCCTGCCATCATTTGCATCAGTGCCATCAACGAGGCGAGCCTTACTCTTCTTTTACCCTAAACCCTAAACCCTAAACCCTAAACCCTAAACCCTAAACCCTAAACCCCAAACCCCCCTAAACACCCTTATTATCACGATGGTCATAGTCTATCCTGACTGTATGCATGCTCATCATACTTGGCATCCTAAACCCTAAACTCTAAACCCGAAACCCTGAACCCTAAACCTCGTTACTGACATTACCATTCTCATCGTTGCCATTTCTCTGCGTATGTTCAGAACCTCATATACCCTATAAAACCCCAGGCCCCATACTTCAGAACCCTTTAGAGAAGGTAAGGGACCGCATGAAGGGACCATCAAAATTGGGAGCCAAGGGCAGAGACCAAAGATAGGATACCGCTGGGCAGAAGAGGGGTTTTATCGCGAGCGCTGCCAGTCCAGGTGTCCCTCCGCTAAAGACTCAGGGGCTATAGGGTTCAGGGTGAGGGTGGACGGCCGTTGACCAAGAAGGGCCGTAAGAGCACCCCAACCGGCAGGCCTGCCCCGTTTCTTGTCGAAGGACCACGTGACTTCCCTTAGAGCAACCCCAAGCCCTAAACCCTAAACCCTAAACCCTAAACCCTAAACCCTAAACCCTAAACCCTAAACCCTAAACCCTAAACCCTAAACCCTTGTCTTGAGGACACCTAAGAAAGGGATGACAACCCAGTACAAACCCCCAACTCCAACCGGGCTGAAATCCTTTGTCCCAAACCGCAAATCCTGCGGAGCCCTTGAACCCTTTGACATTGGAACCCCAAAAACCCTAAACCAAGCGCTGAAACCGCAAACCCTCAACCCTCCACCCTTCAACCCGAACTCTCCAATTCCTTAAACCACGCGACCCGAAACCCTAAACTCCACCCGAGGCCACCGCCTCTGAAGTGGGCATTTCCCTACACCCTAGCTAACCCAAACAACATCCTCATCACCAAGAAGGGCTTAGCTTTTGAAACCTTACTAAAACCCTCAATCCCAAAACCCGAGATCCTGAAACCCTGCACCCTAAACCCCGACTTTTGGCAACCCGGTGGGGCCTGCCGTCGCCATGGTTCAGTCCTGCGCCTCATGATTTCGACCAGAGCAGCTGCTAAAAAAAACTTCAGGCTCTGGGCTTTCGAGGGCTTTGGGCTTTGGATTTAGGGTTTAGGGGCCTCGGAGCTTGGAGGTCTTAGGGTTTAGGGTTTAGGGTTTAGGGTTTAGGGTTTAGGGTTTAGGGTTTAGGGTTTAGGGTTTAGGGTTTAGGGTTTAGGGGGTTTAGGGTTTAGGGGGTTGAGGGTCTCAGGGCTGAAGGTTCTTAGGGCTGAAGGGTCTTCAGAGCTTAGGGGGCGTCATGAAACCCCAGAATCCTAACCCTGAAACCCTAAAGCCCTCCACACCTAAACTCTGGGTCCTGGTCATGTGCTTTGTGCACAAGATGCAGCGTTAACTGGCTGCTGGTGGCTGTGAACTTGCGCCTCACAGACGCCGATGGCTCCTCCTCGTCGTGGAGGGGAAGGGGCATCCCGAACGATCTTCCCTAAACCCTAAACCCTAAACCCTAAACCCTAAACCCCAAACCCCAAACCCAAAACCTTCGGAAAGGGATCCAAGAGGCTGCATCTCCCGGAGCTGGCATTTCTGCACATCCCGGAGGGGATCGTCTTCGATCTCCACGACTTCCCCATCTCTTTGAGGCCCTACAACTTAGGGTTTAGGGTTAGGGTTTAGGGTTTAGGGTTTAGGGTTTAGGGTTTAGGGTTTAGGGTTTAGGGTTTAGGGTTTAGGGTTTAGGGTTTAGGGTTTAGGGTTTAGGGTTTAGGGTTTAGGGTTTGGGGTTTAGGGTACAAACCCAAACCCTGAACCCTAAGCCCTGAACCCTACGCCCTATCACCCCCAAACAGCTGAAGGGCATCTCTTCAACCCAGTGACCTAGCAACAACAAGGGTGCCCTCGTGCTTTTAACGGGCTTCATTCACGCGGGGACCGTGAACCTCAAAACCCTAAACCCCTAGACCCTGGGCATCTAAACCCTAAATAAACTCCTCAACCCGCAAACCCCTAAATCCCTAAACCCCGAAACCCCTAAACCCAAACTCACCACCCTCCCCCCCCCCAACCTCAAACACCTGAAGCCCTCAAAAAAAAACAGAGGTCCATTTGTTACTATTATGGAATTAAGTACCCCAAAACCCTAGTATGGCTTTTGGGTACCTAATTTCATCATAGTGCTACAAATGGACCCTCTGAAAGAAAGGAACAAGGGGCTTCACTTGCAGGTCCCTAAACCCTAAACCCTAAACCCTAAACCCTAAACCCTGAACCCTGAACCCTAAACCCTAAACCCTAAACCCTAAACCCTAAACCCTAAACCCTAATCGGGCCCGGGCCTTCCCTGAACCTGGCGGCCGGCAGCTCCACTTCGAGCCAACGGCAGCGACCGGCGATTAAGGGGCTTAGGGGTTTAGGGTTTAGGGTTTAGGGGTTTAGGGTTTAGGGTTTAGGGTTTAGGGTTTGGGGTTTGGGGTTTAGGGTTTGGGATTTAGGGCTTAGGGTTTAGGGTTTAGGGTTTAGGGCTTAAGGTTTAGGGTTTAGGGTCCGCCGACCCTGGCTTGGGACGCCCTGGACCCCCTCCGGGAACCCTCCTGGAACCTCCGAAAGATCTGACGGACCCATTGAGAACTCGCAAATTTCGATGACTGGTGCATGTCTTCACGATTTCTCCAAACCCGAAACCCTTAAGACCCCTTGGAAAACCCGACAGACAAGCAAGAGTCGACGACCCTGCACGCTCTGCTTCCTAGTGCTCAACACTGAACCCTGAACCCTGAACCCTAAACCCTAAACCCTACACCCCAAACCCTAAACCCTAAACCCTAAAACCTAAACCCTAAACCCTAAACCCTGAACCCTGAACCCTGAACCACTTCTCCTGCAGAGTCGCTGGTTTTTGAGCTGGAGGCTCTTAATTGGTTTTAGGGGCTTTTGGGGCCTTCCAGCGCTGCATATAAACCCTAAACCCTGAACCCTAAACTTTAAACCTTAAGCCCTAAACCCTAAACCCTAAACCCTAAACCCTCAACCCTCAACCCTAAACCCTAAACCCTAAACCCTAAACCCTAAACCCTAAACCCTAAACCCTAAACCTCAACCGGCTTAGGGGACTCAGCGTTGGCTTCGGATCCACCTTCAGCTGCTTCGGATCACAATAGCTCGGCGCCAGCCACTTGGACAAGACCTTCGGCTTTGGGGCTGAAGGGGGTTTAGGGTTTAGGGTTTAGGGATTAGGGTTTAGGGTTTAGGGTTTAGGGTTTAGGGTTTAGGTTTTAGGGTTTAGGGTTTAGGGTTTAGGGTTTAGGGTTTAGGGTTTAGGGTTTAGGGTTTCACCCTGAACAAGCAGTAGCAGGGTTGGGTTTCATGATTCTTCGAAGGTACCCCATCATAATCCCTTGAAGGGTATATATATATAGGGGGATATAGGGCAAGAACCAAGGGGACTTTAGATTGCTTGCGGCGTCTCTGCAACCCTCAACCGTTAGCATCCACTAACCCTCCAACTCCTATTCGCGAGAGGTTCTAAACCCTGGGCCCAAAATCCCAACCTTACGGTCTCAACCCCTACACTACACACACTTCGTGCCCTAGCTTGGCTCAAACTCCTGAACCAGGTGTCCTCCTAAACCAAATAAAAGAAATATGCAGTGTATTCAAAGGTCTTACCCTAAACCCTAAACTCTAAACCCAAAACCCTATGCCCTGAACCTTCAACAACCCTCTGCGCCTTCCAATCCTCAGCCGAAAGCTCCCCCATGTCCTGCAGTGACTCCTCCGGGACCTGGCAGGGAGAACTGGGGTTGAGGCTTGAGGGTTTCGGGTTTAGGGTTTGGGGTTCAGGGTTTAGGGTTTAGGGTTTAGGATTCAGGGTTTAGGGTTTAGGGTTTAGGGCTTCCCCTCCCCCCCTCGAATTTCGGGGAAACCCTGAATTTCCTGTTATAACACTGCACCCCACGCCCCCAGCCTAAGCCCCTGCACCCTCAAACCTCCAGTCCCTAGAACTTCAGCCCAAGACCCCAAACCCTAAACCCCTAGACCCCCAGCCCTAAACCCTAAACCCTAAACCCCTAGACCCTAGACCCTATCTTAAAACCCTCAGCAGGGAGAGCCTTCGAAGATCCGACGGCACCTCTGCCGAAAACGGGGCGGCGGGGAGGGGGGGGGAGGGAGGGGGGGGGGGGGGGGGGGGCGGAGGGGTGGGGGCTTCTGCTTCGAAGGAGAGCGTGCTTTAGGGTTTTGCATTTGGGTCTTAGAAGGTTTTGGGTTTAGGGTTTAGGGTTTAGGGTTTAGGGTTTAGGGTTTAGGGCTTAGGGCTTAGGGTTTAGGGCTTAGGGCTTGGGAGGTTTTGTGTTTAGGGTCTAGACCTTAGGATGATGAGCTTTGGCTTGTGCGCTTAGGGTCTTTCGGGCTTAGAGTATGTTAGGGCTCGGGGTTTAGGGTCCGCTTGTGGGTCTGGTGTTGAGTTGAAGGGTGTTGCGTCTCATAAACCCCCGAATCCAAACCCTAAACCCTGAACTCTAAACCCGAAACCCTAAACCCTGAACCGCGGACGAGGCCGGTCTCTTACAAAGCCCTCTGGACCATTTGATTCGCGGGTTTCCGAACATACCAAATTTAGACCCACATAGTAGGATTCCCTTAGAAGGATACCCCGAATTTCGAAAACCCCCATTCTATACTCCCCTTAGAACCTTAACAAAAGGAAACTTTCAATATACTCTTGGGTGTTATATAAACAAAAATCAAAAAACAATTCCCACGGGGGATAGAGCATTTGGGTTCGCGATACAAAGCGTTTCCGCGTAAGCACGCCCGAGGCGGTGGCCAGTCCCCGCCCTGGTCTCGAGAATCTGCTGCAACGTCGCCAGCCTGGGCATCAAACATCAGCCAGCGCACCCCCCGTATAAAGTCGAAACCCTGAGACCTGAAACCCTAAACCCTAACCCTAAACCCTAACCCTAAACCCTAAACCTCTAAACCTTTCTGAACCCTAAACCCTGAAGCCCAAAAAAGACACTGCCCGGAGCTCTAAGGCACAAGGGCCGAGCCTTCATCCCCAAGCCCTTACTTACACCCGAAATCCCGACAACCTGAAACCCTAAACCCTAAACCCTAAACCCTAAACCCTAAACCCTAAACCCTAAACCCTAAACCCTAAACCCTAAACCCCAAACCAACCCTGCCGCAATCCCACACCCCCTCTTCCCGACCTAGCCTCTGAGATAGTCCACCACACTATCCATAAAGGCTCGGCAACCCCCAAGAATCCTCCCCGAACCCGGTCCCTTAAGCCCGTGTATCTGGCTGAAGCCCTAAACCCGAAGCTCTAAACCCTAAACCCTAAACCCTAAACCCTAAACCCTAAACCTTAGAACCTTGTTGGCTTGTGAAAAGCTCGGCTTCCACGCTCGCGCTGGCCGAAGTTGAGCGTCTGCTCCAAGCCTATGAGGGGGCTTTTGTCCCAAAAGGGTTTAGGGTTTAGGGTTTTGGGTTTAGGGTTTAGGGTTGGGGTTTAGGGTTTAGGGTTTAGGGTTTAGGGTTTAGGGTTTAGGGTTTAGGGTTTAGGGTTTGGGGTTTAGGGTTTAGGGTTTAGGGTTTAGGGTTTGGGGTTTAGGGTTTGGGGTTTAGGGTTTGGGGTTTGGGGTTGGGGTTTAGGGTTTGGGGTTTAGGGTGGGGTTCGGGGTTGGGGTTTGGGAGTTTAGGGTTGAGGGCCCTAAAGCCAAGCTGGTGCAGGTTTTGGGGCCGAGGGCTTCGGAGGGTTTCGGAGTATTTTAGGTACACTCCCTTCAGCCCAAAACCCCGAAACCCACACAGAAACCTGCAGAGAAGCAGAGCTGGGGATTCTGAGCTCTCAAAAAACCCTTAAGCCCAGTGGAACCCCGAACCCTTCGATGGACTCTTACAGAACACGATGATGAAACCCTACCGACCCCTACATAACCCTGCCGAACCCTAACCCCTACCACCGAAAGAGAACACGTATATGCCATGTATGTACATATCTGTATATATACAAACAAGTATCCTGCTATGTTTGTATTATATTGTGAGTATAACGACGAAAAACACAGAAGCAAAAAACCAAATCATTGGACAAGAGTAGTGAAAGCCATCATCACAATCCTACTCAGACAGAGTATAAAGAGGGCCTACTGGTAGACCCTAAACCCACAAACCCGAAGCCCCCGCAAACCTCAAAACACTCAATCTCCCAAAACCCTAAACCCCCCCCCCAAAAAAAAATAAAAAAAATGAAAAAAATGAACTAAGCCCCTGAACCAAACAACCAAACCCCAAATTCAGAACCCACCCAACCCCCCCCCCCCCCCCCGAGAAAAACAGTAAAGAACTGACTGGGGCCCCCTCTCGGTGCGTGTAGCCAACCCTGAAGAGACACGCGGGCCCTCCCGCCGCGGACCTGCTTCTGGAGGTTTAGGGTTTAGGGTTTAGGGTTTAGGGTTTAGGGTTTAGGGTTTGGGGTTTGGGGTTTGGGGTTTGGGGTTTGGGGTTTAGGGTTTAGGGTTTAGGGTTCAGGGGGGGGAAGCTTTGTTAGTAGGGTTCAGGGAAGCTGTTATTGAGGGTGTAGGGGATTCTGGGTTCCGGGGGTTAAGGGGTTTAAGGGGTTGAGGGGGCTTGGAGTGTTTAGGTGGTTTTTAAGGGGGGCTTAGAGGGCTTTGGGGGGGTTTTAGGGGGTTAGTAAGAGCTTGCAAGCACAATGCGAACCGTAAGCTGAGAGCTTTATACGCCTCAGAAGCCCAAAAGGGCCGAACACCAGAAAAACCCACAGAACTCTAAACTCTAGCTGAACCCCAAACCCTAACCCACAACCTCCCGAAATGTTTAAAACTTTGAGCCCTAAAAGCCCTAAAAACCCGAAACCCTCCCCATCTGAAGCCTCGCGGACCGCGTGGAAGGACACGCCAGGCCTCCAGTCGGGGGGGGGGGGGGGGCGCAAACTCAGCTGGTAGGAGAGTCTGGATGAGATACCCTATAGAATCCCTTAAAGGCATAAGTAAAGCCCGAAGCCCCTCATTTCCTACTAAGAACCAGGAAAGAGTTTGGGGGTTTAGGAATGGGGGTTTAGGGTTGGGGGTTTAGGGCTTGGGGTTCAGAGCTTGGCGTTTAGGGTGTAGGGTTACGGTTGGAGCTTGGGGTTTGGAGTTAAGAGATGGTTCAGGGTTTAGGGCTTCAGGTGATTTATGTTGAAGGAACCATATAATCATCATTGCGCAGAGCATGGCACGTCCCATGATGTGGCTTGGTAAATGGGTCCTTTTGCGGCCCGCGCTGAGCACCTAGCTTCGCCTACTACCCCCTGGCTGGCCAAAAACACCGAAAGTTTAGGGTTTAGGGTTTAGGGTTTAGGGTTTAGGGTTTAGGGTTTAGGGTTTAGAGTTTAGGGTTTAGGGATTAGGGTTTAGGGTTTAGGGTTTAGGGTTTAGGGTTTAGGGTTTAGGGTTTAGGGAACCCAGACTCCAATCAGCGAACATCGCCACAGAAAAAAACCACAAAACCCTAAGCCCTTAACTAGCGCGCGCAGAAGCTCTACAAAATCTCATCCTCAAGACAACGCAAGGGCTAAGGGTTTAGGGCTCTAAGGGTGCAGGAAACAGGACTTTTAAAGCGCAAAGGGTTTAGGGAAGCCCTAACCCTAAACCCTAGACCCAAAACCCTAAACCCTAAAAACCCTAAAAACCCTAAACCCTATACCCTAAACCCTAAACCCTAAACCCTAAACCCTGAACCCTAGCCGCCTAGCCCCGCGGTGCCCAGTCCCCCAGAGCCGCAAACTACGAGCGAAAAGCCGAGGGCGGCACTCGACAAGGAAGATGGCCAAGGAGTCCGACAAAGGCAGAAGCTCCCTTTTTAGGTTTTTTGGGGGTTTAGGGTTTAGGGTTTGGGGTTTAGGGTTTAGGGTTTAGGGTTTAGGGTTTAGGGTTTGGGGTTTGGGGTTTGGGGTTTGGAGTTTAGGGTTTAGGGTTTAGGGTGTAGGCTTTAGGGTTTTGGGATTTTGGGGTTTTGGGGTTTTGGGTTTATGTGAAGCTCAGCTCCGCAAGCTGGACCCGTGTGACTCCTGAAACTTCAGAGACCTCAACCCCCCTAAACCCTAAACCCTAAACCCTAAACCCTAAACCCTAAACCCTAAAACCTAAACCCCCTTAATACTCATGGGTTCCCCTACTACCCCCTGAAGACTGTCCCCCCTTAACTCACCCTAGCTTGGCTGAAATACCCCTAAACTCTAAACCCCAAACCCTAAACCCTAAACCCTAAACCCTCTTAATTATGTGGGGAACCTAGAGGGGGGGGAGTAGTATAGAGAGGTGAACCCATGACACCCTATAATACCTCGACCGTGGGATGCTCCCCCTTATACTAACAGTCCTTACTGGGTTTAGGGTTTAGGGTTTAGGGTTTAGGGTTTAGGGTTTAGGGTTTAGGGTTTAGGGTTTAGGGTTTGGGGTTTGGGGTGTGGGGTTTGGGGTTTGGGGTTTGGGGTTTGGGGTTTAGGGTTTAGGGTACTCCCTATTTGAATCCCTATTCAGAACTGTGAGTAAAAGGGGGAACATCCTAACCAGACCCTAAAACGCTGAAGCCCAACGAGCCCGAAAAACTCTGTAACCCCAAAACCCCAACACCCAAAATTCATGCCCGTTGGCCTAAAACCCCGAAACCCCAAAAACCCAAAACCCCGAAACCCAAAACCCCAAAACCCTAAACCCCATGACCCCAAACCCCAAAGTCCCATAACCCCATGACCCGTATGCCCAAAAACCCTAAACCCAAAAACCGTCAAACATCTATACCCCAAAACCCCATGACCCCAAAACTCTAAACCCGATGACCTCAAACCCCAAAACCCAAAGAACCCAAAGCCTCAAAACCCACCCCAAAACCCGACAACCCCAAAACCCCGAAACCCCACAACCCCCAAAACCCCGAAACTCCAAAACCCCAAACTCCTCAGCCCCGATGACCCTGTACCATACGCCCTAAACCCCTTAAACCCCCCAAAGCCCCAAAAGAACCCGAAGCCCCCATGACCCCAACACCCCAAAGCCCCAAACCCCCTAAATCCCCCTAAACCCTAAAGCCTAAACCCTAAACCCTAAACCCTAAACCCTAAACCCCAAACCCCCTAAACCCCCCAAACCCACAGACCCATGACCCTAACCAATAGCCCCCACAACCATCCCAAACACCTAAACCCAAAACCCCAAAATCCCCACCAACCCCAAAAGCCCACCAAACCCCCAAAAACCTCCCAAGCCCCCTAACCCGAAACCCGAAACCCGAAACCCTAAACCCTGAACCCTAAACCCTAAACCCTAAACGACCGAAGCCCTCAGCTCGGTGCAAGAGTTTGGGCCACCGAGCTTCGACGGAATGTTTGCCGGGGTGCCTGGGCGTTCTCTTTAAGGCTTCGGGCCTCGGAACCCTAAACCCCTAAACCCCAAACCCCTACACCCCAAACCCCAAGCCCTAAACCCCAAACCCTAAACCCCAAACCCTAAACCCCAAACCCTAAACTCCACACCCTAAACCCTAAACCCTAAACCCTAAACCCTAAACCCCAAACCCTAAACCCTAAACTCCACACCCTAAACCCGAAACCCTAAACCTCAAACCCCAAACCCTAAACTTTGAGAGGTTGAGAGTTTCAGGCTTCAAGCGTGGGATTCCGAGTTTAGGGTTTGGGCGTTTGGGGGTTTAGGGTTTAGGGTTTAGGGTTTAGGGTTTAGGGTTTAGGGTTGAGGGTTTAGGGTTGAAGGTTGAGGGTTGAGGGTTGAGGGTTGAGGGTTTAGGGATAACATACCGAGCAAAGAAAGGTGACAAGCTGGCTGGTACAAAGGCTGCCTTCTAGATGGCATACTTTGGCAAAGCCACCCCCAGAGGAACCGTCATGAGCCAACCGAGATTTGCCCTAAACCCTAACCCTAAACCCTACACCCTACACCCTAAACCCTAAACCCTAATTAAACCCTACATGCTCCTCCTAGCTCTACATCTTGGTGGAGCCACACCTTCAACCTTCCAACCCTAAACCCTAATCCCCAAAACCCTAAACCCTAACCCTCGATCCTAAACCCTCAACCCTCCACCCTCAACCCTGAACCCTGCTGCTGCGCAAGTTGTGGGAACTGGTCGTCAGGCAACGCTGGGATTCCAGGATCGCTGGACCTTTGAAGCCTCCGAAGCTTGGAATAGTAGGGTTTAGGGTTTAGGGTTTAGGGTTTAGGGTTTAAGGTTTAGGGTTTAGGGTTTAGGGTTTAGGGCTTAGGGCTTAGGGTTTAGGGGTTGAGGGTCCCCCCGGCCTCCTAGGACGCAAAGCTTCGCAGGACTCTTCGGGCCCAGGAGCGCAGGTGGCGGAGGAGCCCAGGAAGCCCGGAAGCAACTTGGCCAAGGGATGCTTCCGTGTGCAGAAGCGGCGACCGAGGCAGCCTGAATACTGAAGCCCTAAGCCCTAAGCCCTCAACCCTAAACCCTAAACCCTAATCTCTACATGTGTATGTATGCTTCTATTCTCCATGGCTTCATGAGGCGTTGAAGGGGCTTGGCTCCACCTTCATCCTCCACCCTGCCTAGACGTTGACGGCTCAGGTTTAAGGTTCAGGGTTTAGGGTTTAGGGTTTGGGGTTTAGGGTTTGGGGTTTTGGGTTTAGGGTTGAGGGTTCAGAGTTCAGGGTGTAGGGTTTTCGCATTAGGGTGTAGGGTATAGGGTTTAGGGCTTCAGCATGGATAGAGAGGTTGTCGATCATACGCCGACAACCCACACCTTTGAGTCTTTGGCTGCCAGGGCCTCGGCCACAACTTGGCCAGAAGCCAACAATCTGCGCATCTGCCTGTTTACCGGTTAGGCCTTAGGGTTTAGGGTTGAGTAATTAGGACCCTAAACCCTAAACCCTAAACCCTAAACCCTAAACCCTGAACCCTGAACCCTGAACCCTAAACCCCGACGCAGCTCCAACAAGATGTCCAGGAAGACACGCAGGGATCTTTGTACAAGGCTGGCGCCCAGCGGATGATCCAGATTCGGCACTGCCCTCAGCCCTTCCTAGCGTTTAGGGTTTAGGGTTTAGGGTTCAGGGTTCAGGGTTCAGGGTTTAGGGTTTAGGGTTTAGGGTTTAGGGTTTAGGGTTTAGGGTTTAGGCGGTAGGCGGTTTAGGGTTTAGGGTTTAGGGTTTAGGGTTTAGGGTTTAGGGTTTAGGGTTTAGGGCTTAGGGTTCAAGAGCTCTTGGTCGAGCAGTTTCTCGTTTAGGCTCGTTGTTTAGAACATCGAAAAACACCCACCCACCCGAAGTTCCCATAACATGAAGAAATACAAAGTTTCTTCCTTTCATCAGGATGGCTCAACAACAAAATTAATGACCACCACTTAACCCTAAACACCAGGCTTTCAGGCCCTGAAACCCCACGAATTTTTGGGCCTTGCCCACGAATATTTGGGCCTTGTCCACGAGTTTTTGGGCCTTGCCCACGAATTTTTGTGCCTTGCCCACGAATCTTTGGGCCTTGCCCACGAATAGTTGGGCCTTGCCCACGAATACCATTAAGGTCATAATTATATTGTAGGAGAGGTTTAGGGTTAGGGTTTAGGCTGTTTAGGTTTTAGAGTTTGGGGTTTGGGGTAGGCTGCCCTAAACCGAGAACCCCTGCTGAAGAGGCTGAGGGCTTGGGGATTCGGTCTCTCTCTCCGCTTCTCTCCGTTTAGGGTTTGGGGTTTAGGGTTTAGGGTTTAGGGTTTAGGGTTTAGGGTTTAGGGTTTAGGGTTTCCGGATCGATCATCCCTGGCTGCCTTAAAGAGAGGATGGGGGCACTTCCCACCTCGTCGTGCCTCATTTCTGACACTCTCCGCGGCCTAAGCCCTAGGTCCTGGGTCCTGCCCAGGGAAATCGGGTCTCAGGTTCATAAGGTTTAGGGTTTAGGGTTTAGGGTTTAGGGTTTAGGGTTTTGGGTTTTGGGTTTTGGGCTTGTCGGGTTCATAAGAGCAAGTTCTGCTTGAAGAACCGCCATAAACGGAAGCCCCAAAGGCACGACCTCCTAAACCCTAACTCTCCACACCCTAAACCCTAAACCCTAAACCCTAAACCCTAAACCCTAAATCCTAAACCCTACACCCTAAACCCTAAACCCCAAACCCTCAACCCTAAACCCTAAACCCAAAACCCCAAACCCCAATGACAACGCTGCACACACTCCCGGACGAACAAATCTCAGATACTTGGGGCTTAGAGTTTTTAGGGTTCAGGGTTTAGGGTTTAGGGCTTAGGGCTTAGGGTTTAGGGTTTAGGGTTTCGGGTTTAGGGTATAGGGTTTAGGTAGGGCTTAGGGCCATATCTTAAGTACTTGTAGCCCTACTTTTTGATCCTTGAGCCTTCAAGCAAGCTCACCTGCCAGACTCTGCATCGTGAGGTCGCGGGGTGCGGCGCCCCCCTTGGAAGAGGCTGCTGCATGTTGGAAACTCGGCGATGATCCGAAACCTTAGACCCTAATCGAACGCCAAACCCAAAAGAATTAGGGTTTAGGGTGCAAGAAACCCAAAATCCCTGAACCCTAAACTAAACCCCGACGAGGCCCCTTTGGCGAAGCGTTTTGCTGTTTAGCGTAGCTGCATAATTAGTCCCCCTTCCTCATCCATTTCTGTAGGGGCCTAATGATTAGAATACGGTCTGCAGGGTTTCTATCGTATATTTTTTCAAGGACTATAAGGGAATGATATTAGTAATTCGTCCGACCCCCATTGTAAGGCCATTTCGGGTTTGGACTTGTCTGCTCCGGAACCATTCCTGGACCACAAGGCCTTTTGAGGGTGTCCAGGCCTGAAAACCCGCTTTGGGACCGAAAAAACACCGCCTGAAACAGCACAAAAACAAAACTTGGGAGCCCCCTGCTGGACAGTTCAAACGAGACCCTCTTAGGGCCGGTGGTTACATGGTCTCTGAATATGGGCCCTTAAACGAGGACCCCTTATGTAACCCTTATATACCCTATAAGGACATATGAGACTACCCTTAGAGACCCCTAATAACCTCTGAACTGCAGCAGGTGCTTTACCATTACGCCAGGGTTTAGGGTTTTTGGTTTAGGGTTTAGGGTTTCGGGTTTAGGGTTTAGGGTTTCGGGTGTAGAGTTTAGGGTTTAGGATTTAGGGTTTAGGGTTTAAGGTGGTAGGTAGAGCCCTAAACCCCAAAAGAAAATAGTTTAGTTCGGGTCGGGGGCAGGACTACTAGGCTACGCGAGCGCGCAACAGGGAGTGTGCCCCTACATGTAAAGAAAGGCGCACTCCCCTAAGCCCTTAACCCTAAACCCTAGACCCTAAACCCTAAACCGAGTGCGAGCCTCCCCCCCGGGCGGCTTTCATGGTAAAAGCGGCTACAGAGTGAAGCGCAGCAGGAGACGGAGGCATGGGGCCCTTTGTCTGCTTGGGTGTTAGCTTTAACGTTTAGGGTTTAGGGTTTTTCGGGTTTAGGGTTTAGGGTTTAGGGCTTAGGGCTTAGGGTTTAGGGTTTAGGGTTTAGGGTTTAGGGTTTAGGGTTTAGGGTTTAGGGTTTAGGGTTTAGGGTTTAGGGTTTAGGGTTTAGGGTTTAGGGTTTAGGGTTTAGGGTTAGGGGTTAGGGGTTAGGGATAGGATTTAGGGCGGCCTGGGGTGCAGTCTTCATCCTACTCATGCTAAATGATCAAGGCATCGGAGCTCGTGCACCCCCCGATTGCGTAAGGAAACTCTTCCAAAGGGCCCTAAAGCCTAAACCCTAAACCCTAAACCCTAAACCCTAAACCCGAGGGTACAGCCAGGTCAGGGTGCCTTCTTCGAGCTGCGGGCCCGAGCGGCCTCCTTGCTTCACAAAACCCCACCGGATAAGACCGGCCTCCCACTTCTGAGGTATTCAGGAGTGCCGCGCCTCTGAGACGTAAGGCCTAAACCCTAAGCCCTAAGCCCTAAACCCTAAACCCTAAACCCTAAACCCTAAACCCTAAACCCTAAACCCTAAACCCTAAACCCTAAACCCTACCCCCTACTGTGAAACCCTAAAGCCCTAAACCACTGCAAGTCCCAAGATCGGGGGACATTGCTCTTTGCGAGACCGCAGAACTTTGGCTGCGACTGCCTCGACCTGCCCAACGCCAGAGGCTAGAGGTGCGAAGGGTTCAGGGTTCCGGGTTTAGGGTTCAGGGTTCAGGGTTTAGGGTTTGGGGCTTGGGGTTCAGGGGTTTGGGGTTTAGGGTTTAGGGTTTGGGGTTTCGGGTTTGGGGTTTGGGGTTTCGGGTTTGGGGTTTTGGGTTTTGGGTTTGGGGTTTTGGGTTTAGGTGTTCCCCGAATATGTGTTAAGCGATACCCTGTTCCGTAACTACTTCGTTCAGTTAAATTAGGCATGCTTATGGCAAAGGGATGCTTATCCCAAAGGGCAAGGCCTCAATCCATCAAGTTGCTGTTTCCATTGGGGGGGGGCCAGTCGTCATCGAACATAGTTGGGCTTTGTTCTTCGTTGTTTTCGAATAACACACTTCGCGGGCACTTCTGAGAGGCTTGAAGGCTTGCCCTAAACCCGAAACCCGAAACCCTAAACCCTAAACCCTAAACCCTAAACCCTAAACCCTAAACCCTAAACCCTAAACCCTAAACCCTAAACCCTAAACCCACCCTAAACCCTAAACCCTAAACCCTAAACCACGGCCTCCCCCACGCAGAACGTGATCCGTCCAGAAAGAAAGACCGCAAGAACCAGGACAAAAGCCAGGGGATGACTCCCGGTGCCGTAGAAGGGACTCTAAGCTAGAGAACGTACCCACTTAGAGCCCGAAACCTAAAGAAGCCGAAGACCTTGGGTTTAGGGTTTAGGGTTTAGGGCTTAGGGCTTAGGGCTTAGGGTTTAGGGTTTAGGGTTTAGGGTTTAGGGTTTAGGGTTTCGGTGTGCCTGCTTCGAGCTTGAAACCTAAGGAAGCCGAAGACCTTCACCCGCCGAGAGACCTGGCCTCTACTAGGCCTCAGGAAGTTCAAGCAGCAGCCACCTGGTCCACGGGCCTCCTGATTTAGGGTTTAGGGTTTAGGGTTTAGGGTTTAGGGCTTAGGGCTTAGGGCTTAGGGCTTAGGGTTTAGGGTTTTGGGTTTTGGGTTTTGGGTTTTGGGTTTTGGGTTTTGCGTTTAGGGTTTAGGGTTTTGGGGTTTAGGGCTTTGGGGTTTAGGGTGTTGAGGCTCGGGTGTTGTGCAACTGCTTCCTGGGGTGTTCTACTTCAGGGTCCCAAACACTCCGCGACTAAACCTTGCATTGGTAGGGTTTAGGGTTTAGGGTTCAGGGTTCAGGGTTGTTGAGGGTTGTTTAGGGTTTAGGGTTTAGGGTTTAGGGGGCCCTCGGCCCTGCACCCCTAAATCCTGAGGCTTCGGTTGAGGTTCTTGGGTTTACGGTTTTTGCATTGTAGAGCTCCGGGCTTCTGGGAGCAGGGGGGCGGGAGTCAAGGTTTAGGGTTTAGGGTTTTCGGGTTTTAGGGTTTAGGGTTTAGGGTTTAGGGTGTAGGGCTTTGGGTTCAGGGCTCAGGGCTTGGGGCTTCTTATGGCTTAGGGAATTGGAATTCGGGCTCAGAGTTTCGCAGTTTAGCAGTGCAGGGCTTTGTAAGCCCGAAAGTTGCGCGTTTTGGGGGTTTAGGAGATCATGGTCCAGGGCTTAGCAGGCTGGGAGCATTTAGCCCTTATTTCAAACACATCGAACTATGAACTTTACCTTTTGGAATATTATAAATATGCAATATCTAATGATTTAGCTGAGGGAGCTTGGTAGTTTTGGGAGTTAGGCTCTCCGAAGCTTAGGCTTTAGACTCCTCTATGCTTGGTAACGACACCTTTGGAAGCCCCGAGACTCACACGCCAAAATCCGAGGAAAAGAAACCCAACAAGACCCAAAAGCCGTCCGTCCCGAACCACAAGACCCCCTGAACCCCGAAGCCTGAACCCTCCTAGACCCTGAACCCTAGACCCGGAACGCAAACCCTAAGCCCTGAACCCTGAAACCTAAACCCTAAACCCTAAACACTAAACCCTAAACCCTAAAACCCTAAACCCTAAAATCCCCCAAGCGCGTTTTGCCCACCTGGGCCAAAAGACGCACTCCGGCACCTTCAGCCGCAACGGGCGAGCGTTTGCTGGCTTGGGGGTTTTTGGGGTTATAGGGTGTAGGGGTTTTGGTTTGGGGGTTTCGGGGTTTAGGGTATTTGGGGTTTAGGGCTTTGGGGTTGTATGGTTTGGGATCTAGGGTCTAGAGGATTAGGGGCCTGAGTGAGAAGGGAGAGTAGGAATGAGTAACCCTTCAGGGAAAAGGAGCCTAGTATCTATAGGCTGTGCAGCTAAGGGCTTCCGCTTAGGGTTTAGGGCTTAGGGGTGAGGGTGCAGGGTTCAATTTAGGGTTTAGGCTTTAGGGTTTAGGGCTGGGGAATCCGAATTAGCCATCATGTGCAAAATGCGACAACCACTCCTACTTCTGAGGGCGGCGCAAGGACAAAACACGCACAGGCTCGTATAAGCCGTCACACGCAAACGCGAAACAGGAGGACCCGTTCCAGACCTCCCGTTGCACAAACCCTGAGCACGAAAGTTCAATCCAATCTTCGGTACAATGGTACAAGGCCCCGTCCACAGCATCGACTTCTGTCAAAGACATCTGGTAATCCAGACAGAGCTGGAAGTCCGGTGACCCGACAGACAGTCTCCATGGCGCGCCCGAAAGGATCGCTGGGGCTCAACCGGAAGACAGGAGGAGCTGCAACTAGCCTGGACACCAGTTTTGTGGTTGCGCAGAGCCTGCTGAAGGTGAAGGCTAGGCTGTCATCCAGCGTCCCGAGCTCGGCCCGGTGAACCAACACGGCTCGCGCACGGTGGCTCCTCACCGCGATACAAAGCTCCTGCAAGAGGCGTCCATGCAGCGTCTCTGCGCCCTCGGGTGATGTCCCACAGAACACGCGCAGCCTGCTTGTCCCAGGCGCCGGTGCTCTCGACCACCATGGGTTGGAACTCGACACCCTGGCGGGCGCAGTCACAGGCAGTCCCCATGTGCGCGACCTTGACTGCAGCAGACGCAGCTGCAGCCTCCTCCTAGACAACCGCTGGCATGCCGCGATGGCAAAGTCAAGGGTGGTGGGAGTCCAGCAGGCAAGAAGATGTCAGCGGGCCTGCGGCGAGCCAGCGCAGCTTCTTCAGGGCATTGGGAAGAAGCAGACCAGCTCCGTTCCGGCTGCAGGCCGCGACGCGCAGCCCAGGAGCACACAAGGTTGGGCACCCGCGATACAAAAGGAACGCATCCAAGAGAGCACCCCAGTCAAGTTGGGAAGGCCCAAAACCTCTAAAGCCCTCGCCCCCAACTTTGAATCCTAAACCCTTAAGCCCCAAAAGAAGAAAAAATGAGGGGGTTACAAGGACTTTCCCTCAAACCCTAAACCCTAAATCCTAAAACCCCAAACCCCGAAGGAAGCCCGCGCCTCCCCCTCAGGGGGCTGCTCCGCCAGCTTTGCCAAGAGATCTCTCCACCTCACCGTGAGAGCACAGACTTTGGGGGCCTTCGGATGGAGGGTTGTAGGGTTCCGAAACCCTAAACCCTAAACCCTAAACCCTAAACCCTAAACCCTAAACCCTAAACCCTAAACCCTAAACCCCAAACCCTAAACCCTAAACCCTAAACCCTAAACCCTAAACCCTGAACCCCAACCCCTAAACCCCAAACCCTAAACCCTATAAGGGTAAGAGCAACGGTAAGAGCACCCATGTTCCAAAAATCCGAAGACGCCATGGGCCTGCCCATCTCCTACACATGCTTCATGGAGCATAAAACGGGGATCGAACCCGATAGAAGCGTAAGCCCGAAACCCTAAACCCTGAACTCTAAACCCTCAACCCTAAACCCTAAACCGAAGGAAGACATGGGCGCGCAACCAGAAAGCCCCAAACCCCAAGCCCTGCACCCAAAACCAAACCCTAAACCTTAAACCGCAAACCCCGAACCCCAACCCCCAAACCCTAAACCCTGAACCCTAGCCCTAAACCCTAGCCCTAAACCCTAAACCCTAAATACCCAACCCGGAAGATTCCCCAGTGGGGCGAGCTCTTGAACCCTGAATTTTGCCGAGATGCTGTGGGTCGAGTCCGCCGCCTCCGGTGGCCTCCCCTTCTTGTGGCACTTCTCGTCCTGCCCCTGGGGCTTAGGGTTTAGGGTTTAGGGTTTAGGGTTTAGGGTCTAGGGTCTAGGGTTTAGGGTTTAGGGTTTAGGGTGTTTAGGGTTTGGGGGGTTTAGGGTTTAGGGTCATAGGGTTTAGGGTGTAATTAGGGTTCAGGGATACTTCCAGGCTCTCCGATTAGCCTTACAGGGCCATATAGGGGGATGTAACGCACCTAAATCCCGAACTCCCCAAACCCTCAACGGCTAGGCCGAAAGCCCTCATCCTGGGCCCTGAGCCGAAACCCTAAATCCTAAACCCTAAATCCTAAACCCAAACACGAGCCCTAAGCCCTGAGCCCTAAACCACCGCAAACACGAAACCCCAAACCCTCGGCCCTAAACCCTAAATCCTAGCCCTAAACCCTAAACCCTAAACCCTAAACCCTAAACCCTAAACCCTAAACCCTAAACCCTAAACCCTAAACCCTAAACCCTAAACCCTAACCTAAACCTAAACCCTGCCTTCAGCAGGAGCCTGCTGAACTGGGTCGGGTTCGCAGGAAGTTGCAGGCGGCTCAGAGTCCCCACTTGCCGCCTCCCAGCTTAGGGCTTAGGGTTTAGGGTTTAGGGGTTTAGGGTTTAGGGTTTAGGGTTTAGGGTTTAGGGTTTAGGGTTTAGGGTTTAGGGTTTAGGGTTTAGGGTTTAGGGTTTAGGGTTTATTGTTTAGGGTTTAGGGTTTAGGGTTTAGGGTTTAGGGTACCTTGTTTCGACAGTTTCTGGGAACAGAGGGGTAGGGGCTTTAGGCTCAGGGCTGGTTGAAGTTAACATCTAGGATTTAGGGAAGTTAAGGGTTTAGGGCTCAGGGTTTAGGGTTTAAAGTTCAGGGTTTAGGGTTTAGGGTTTAGGGCGCCGGAACTTGCTAGTTTGACCTGGTCTTCATTGAAATTGGGAATCTCCTCGATACCGCGGTCTATAAGTAGCCAACAAGGAGCGCATTAGGGGTTAGTTCAGGGCTTAGGATTTAGGGTGGGAGGGTTTAGGGTTTAGGGCTTTAGGGTTTAGGGTTTAGGGTTTAGGGTGTAGGTTTTGGGTTTTGGGTTTTGGGTTTTGGGTTTTTAGGGGGACCAAGGAAAGTGCTCCCCCTGCAGCCGCGGAAAACTGTTTTCCAATCCTGACAAACCTTCAGCCTCCTTCGCACAGGCCAGCTCGGTAGTAGGTTCTGGCGCTGGCTCAGGCAGAAGCTGCTCCTCATTTCTGAGTCTTCACGGGTTTAGGGTTTAGGGTTTGGGGTTTAGGGTTTGGGGTTTAGGGTTTAGGGTTTAGGGTTTAGGGTTTAGGGTTTAGGGTTTAGGCTGTGGGGTTTAGGGTTTAGGGTTTGAGGCCTGGGATTTTGGGTTTACGGTTGGGGCCAGGGCGGGCTTTGCTAACATGATTTGGGGTTCACACGAAAACCCTGACCCCTAAACCTGAAACCTCTAAACCCCTAAACCCCTAACCCCTAAACCCCTAAACCCCTAGACCCCTAAACCCCTAAACCCCTAAACCCCTAAACCCCTAAACCCCTAAACCCCTAAACCCCTAACCCCCTAAACCCCTAAACCCCTAAACCCCTAACCCCCTAAACCCCTAAACCCCTAAACCCCTAAACCCCTAAACCCCTAAACCCCTAAACCCCTAAACCCCTAAACCCCTAAACCCCTAAACCCCTAAACCCCTAAAATCCCTAGACCATGCAACCCGAACCCGAAAACGTCACGCACCAATCACCCCAAATCCTGAAACCTGCGAAACCTGAACTCGCAGTTGTGCATTTCTGAATCTCAGGATTTAAGGTTCAAAGGTGAGGGTTTAGGGCTTTGGGATAAGGGTTTAGGGTTTAGGGTCGACTGTTCAGAGCTCAAGGGCTTAGGGTCAAGGGCTCAGGGCTAGCGGCTTAGAGGTAAAAGGTGATGATTCCGGATGGTATGCGCTTAAACACCTAGTCTATTTTGGGTGGAACTAGAACGTAAAACTTGAGGACTCGGTGGGGATCACTCTACCCAATAACACGAGCCCTAATTTAACGCCCGAGAAGCCCGGAAAGCTCGCTAAGCCCAAACGCTAGATGTCTAACACCTGATACCCTAACCCCTACAGCCCAAACCTCCTCCGCCGTGAAACCCTTTAACCCCAAACCCCAACAAAACAACCCAAGAAATAAATAAAAAAAAAAAAAAACTTCAAAACCTACTGGAACCCCCAAACCTTGAAACCCTAAACTCCCACACCCTAAAACCCTAAACCCCTAATACCCTAAACCCCTAGACCCCTAAACCCTACAACCCTAAACCCTAAAACCCAAACCCTAAAACCCGAAACCCTAAAACCCGAAACCCCTCAACCCTAAACCTTGGGTTCAGCCCCGTCTCCGTCTGCTGGAGCGCCGCGTGGCCCTGGACCTCCTCCGAGAAGGGCTTTCTATTTGGGGTTTAGGGTTTAGGGTTTAGGGTGTAGGGTTGTGAGGGTTTAGGGTTTAGGTTTTAGGGTTTGGGGTTTAGGGTTTGGAGTGTAGGGTTTGTAGTGGTTTAGATATTATGCACTTATGTTTTGTGTTGTTCTTTCGTGTTTATTTGCTTTTTTTGGGGGGGGAGGGGTGGGGGGGTTAGGGCTTCAGGGTGGCATTCGGTTTTGTAGGGGGTGTAGCGTTGGGGTTTGTAGTTTAGGGGTTTCGGGGTTTAGGGGTTTCGGGCTTGTGGGAGTTTCTGGCTTCAGGGTTTGTACGGGGTTACGGGCTTTCGGGGGTTTGCAGGGTTCAGGGTTTTAGGGTTTCTCGGGGGGGGGGGGGGGGGGGGGGGTTCAGGGAACTAGGGTGAAGGGCTTTAAGTCCTTAGGCCTTTGGGGTTTTGGGTCTAGAGATTAGGATTTCAGGATTTGAGGGTTTAGTTCAACCTTCAACCCCGAAACCCTAAACCTTAGACATCCTAAACCCTAAACACCCTAAACCCTAAACACCCTACACCCTAAACACCCTAACCCTGATCACCCAATACCCACTAACCCCCCAAAAAAACTGAACCCTACAAAGGACTTACCGAAATCCTAAACCCTAAACCCTAAACCCTAAAGAGAACTGCCCACTGGCATCTTCACGGTGGGCGTCTTCCCGGCGGGGTGTACTGGAGGCTTTTCACAGTTTAGGAACTTCGAGGGTTTAGGAACCTAGAGTTTAGGCTTTAGGGTTTAGGGTTTAGGGTTTAGGGTTTAGGGTTCAGGGTTTAGGGTTTAGGGTTTAGGGTTTAGGCTTTGCCGTGATATGTCGAAGGTAGCATGCCCAAAAAAACGCCTTCTGGCCCCCTCCGACTAAGCTGGCCAGGGTGGCCAGGGGCCCCTGAAATACCCTAAGCCCTAAACCCAAAACCCCTTAAACCCTAGACCCCTAAACTCCTATACCCTAAAACCCTAAACCCTAAACCCCTAAACCCCCTAAACCCTAAACCCTAAACCCCTCATCCCCAAGCAAAACAACTCATGGGGAAGGGTTTGCTAGGAGGGCCGGGGGGCCATCCTGGTCGAGTCTAACTCCCAAACAAGCCCGAAATAACCCCCCAAAAGCCCAAAAAACCACAGCTCGGAACCCTAAACCCCAAACCCCAAACCCGAAACCCGAAACCCTAAACCCTAAACCCTAAACCCTAAACCCAAAACCCTAAACCCTAAACCCTAAACCCTAGGCCCAAGCCCGAGAGCCTTCTTCCGCCAAATCAGCTCTGCCCGCCGCGGCTTCGAGGAAGCGCGCCGGGGCGGAAGCGGAGGAGGGGGGGCGGCGAGTGCATCGGCGGCCTCCTGGCTTTTAGGGGTTTAGGGGTTTAGGGTTTCGGGTTTAGGGTTTAGGGTTTAGGGTTCAGGGGTTAGGGTTTAGGGTTTAGGGTTTAGGGTTTAGGGTTTCGGGTTTAGGGTTTAGGGTTTAGGGTTTAGGCATATTCGTATCCTACGGTAAATTGTGGGGTGCCAAATCCCCGTTGTACTTTGAGGATTCTGCATTAGTTGCCCAGTGGGGGGGGGGTTAGACCCTGACCCCCTGCACCAAGCAAACATGCAAGACCATGAACAGAGATGGCGTTGGTCGCTCAAGGAAAGCAGGTTTAAGGGGTTGGGGTTCAGGGTTTAGAGTTAAAGGCTTCGGCGGAAGGTTCTCTAGGCTAGGTTTGCTTTTGCGCTGGTCCCTGTTGTTATTCTTTAAAGAAGCCAATTCCCGCGCAGACATGGCTGTGCCGGGGGACAAAACCACCTGAAAGTGGGATACTTTGCTATGTGGGGCGGGGGGGTGTGGGCAGTGTGCTGAAGCAGATTCGTATTAGAGGGGCTCTTATTTTCGAGTATCCCCCAAGCGGCACCCAACGTATGCACTCGCCAAAATTTCAATGAACTATATATATATATATATATACATACTCACCAACAACAACCCCCTTAACCCTAAATCCCAAACCCTAAACCTGTTGTAGCCCTGCAGTGATTTTTAAGTCCTACTTCACACAGGAGGTGCAGTAAGAGGGGCACCAATTCCCAGTCCCACCCACTCTGGTCACCTAGATGGGAGTTTACGAAACAAGAGACCCCTGGAATACCCCCCCCCCCCCCCACACAGTAGAATTCCCTTATAATGAGGACCCCAATAACGTATCCTAATTTCGGAAACCCTTAAAAAACTACCCACTCACATAAGGTTATAACCGTAAACCCTAAACTCTAAACCCTAAACCCCCCAAGCCCTAAACCCTAAACCCTAAACCCTAAACCCCCCAAACCCCCGTAGGGTCGTTCGGCCAACCCTCCTCTGGGCGGCTGCGGCAGGGACGTGGCCGAAAGAAACTTCGCAGCACGGCGGACGTCTCCATAGCCGCAGGCACTCAACTCTCCCAACCCTAAACCCTAAACCCTAAACCCACCGCCCCGCACCCTGAAGCAGTTCGGGGGGTTTGGGGTATTGGATTTAGGGTTTAGGATGCATCAAATCGACCGTGCTCTGGAGGCTCGCGATGCGATGCCGATGACCCGATGTGAAGACCCACACCCACAGCCCCTGACGCCGCAGACCCTATACTCCAAAGCAATCGTCTCCCAAGCCACTATGAAAACCCTAAGCCCGAAACCCTAAACCCTAAACCCTAAACCCCTGTCTCTAAGTGTCCCTATTGCAAGTCGGGCCAGCGGTTGAGGTCTGAGGGTTTAGGGTTTAGGGTTTAGGGTTTAGGGTTTAGGGGTTCAGGGTTTCAGGGTTTCAGGGTTTCAGGGTTTAGGGTTTGGGGTTTAGGGTTTCCAAATGCAGGGTTTACGGTTTAGGGTTTCGGGTTTAGGGTTTCGCTTTCGTTTTAGGCTTTCAGGGCTATAGGGCTCTTAGGATTTGAGGGCTTCAGGGTAAAAAGATTTCTTGGGCGGCTTTGGAAGGATGATTTTTCAGGGTTTAGGGTTTAGGGTTTAGGGTTTAGGGTTTAGGGTTTAGGGTTTAGGGTTTAGGGTTTAGGGTTTAGGGTTTAGGGTTTAGGGTTTAGGGTTTAGGGTTTAGGGTTTGCGAGTGTGCATCTATGGTCGCTTTAAAGTTTAGGGTTTAGGGCTTAGGGTTTAGGATTTCACCTAGCTAAATGTTCCCACCCCCGCCTCCTGACTATTCTCTTGAGGACCCCGCGAGGCCTTGGAGGTTAGAAATGACGGCTAAGGGCTTGGGTAAGGGTTCTTCAAGAACGGAGATACTGGAGAAGCAGCGGGGTTAAGGGTTAAGGGTTCAGGGCTTGGGGTTAACCCTAAACCCTAAACCGCTAAACCCTAAACCCTAAACCCGAAACCCTAAACCCTAAACCCTAAACCCTAACCCTAAACCCTAAACCCCTGAACCCTAAACCCTAGACCCTGTAGAGTTCCTCATGGAGTTTCGGGTTTAGGCCTTCGGGCTGTTGCGCAAAGCTCTGCAATCGAAGCTATGGCCAGCACCTTTGGCATGGGTGCACGACCTGTGCTCGCGCCCCGAACACTCCCATGGTTTTGGGGTTTAGGGTTTAGGGTTCAGGGGTCAGGGTTTAGGGGTTAGGATTTAGGGTTTCCAGCGTTTCCAGGGCTTCCAGGGTTTCCAGGGTTTCCAGGGATTCCAGGGTTTCTATGCTTTCCAGGGCTTCCAGTGTTTCCAGGGTTTCCAGAGTTTTTTGTTTGAAAACTTGATATCGGGATGACACCCAACTCACCAACATACACGCGTCTCGCTCTGGGGTACTATAGACTTCATCTTGCATCGCGTTGCTGGCATGAGGGACAAAGGGATAATCATGATGGTGAAGAGTGCCTTTGGAGACATCATGACCGAAGCAACTCGAATGTGATGCCTAGCTTTAAACAGATGAGGTTTGGGATTGCTGCGGCTTGAGCTTGGGATTGATGGGCCGTGTGCAATGGATGAGGTTAGAGATTGTGTAGATGTCGTTGGTGTTGGGTTGCATTGGGAAGGGTTGGTGTGGCAAGCTGGCTAAAGCAGCGCGGCGGAGTATAAGAGGTGAGGCCGGAAGGGGGGCTTCATGTTGGATTTGTTCTGGTGTTGACAGGCTTGTTGTTCCCACGTTGGGATGTTGCTTCTGATTTTGGATCGCATTTGGGAAGTTCTTTGTTTCTTCTGGTTTTGGAGGGTGGCTGTATTCGGTTGAGAACTGGTACATGCAAGCTCCACCGAGGCTGAACCAGATGATACGCCATGGTTGGTACCCTGAATCCTACACCCCAAGCGCGTAGCCCCAAGCCCTAAACCCCAAGCCCCAAGCCCCACACCCCAAACCCAAAGCCCCAAGCACTAATCCCCAAGCCCCAAACCCTAAGCCCCAAGCCCTAAGCTCTAGGCCCTAAGCCCTTTTGGGGTTTTGGGTTTAACTTGGGTTTGGGGTTTAGGGTTAGGGCTTAGGGTCTGGGGTTTAGGGATTTAGGGCTTGGGACGAGATGCATTAACCTCCAAACGCTGCTGCGCCATGGAGATGTACTTCAAACCAGGTTGACGAAACTTGGTGTTTCCCCCAAGAATACAGGAGCACGATCCAACATCCACCCAAGCTCATCAATCCTCCCCAAATCTTCCACTTATTAAACGCCAAACACTGCATCCTGAACTCTTCAACTCCTCAAATAAAGCCGATAGGGTTTAGGACTCAGGGATTAGGGTTTAGGGTTCAGGGTTCAGGGTTTAGGGTTTAGGGTTTAGGGTTTAGGGTTTAGGGTTTAGGATTTTGGGTTGACGGCAAACTATCTGAATCAGAGCTGCGGGAAGAGCTCAAGCGCACCGCCCTCCTCAGCCGACCACTCCTGCTGCGGAAGGCGCTGGCTCTAAGTGCCGAGCTTCAGCTTTCTTTGGCCCTCGACTGGTTCATAGTTGGGATAGTAATAAAAGTTTTTTAATCTTATTCTTATTGAGTTTAAGTACCCTTAAAAATGTAAAATGTTATCCCACTATGACAAAGTCATGTCCTTTGTACCAAAAATTAAAACGTCCACAACAGAGAAATCAGGGTTGAGAGTTTGCTAGCTCCGAACCCCAAGCCCCCACAAAAACCCTAAAACCCTGGCGGTTTAGGGGTTTCGTGGTTTAGAGTTTAGGGCTTCGGGTTCAGGGTCTAGGGTTTAGGGTTCAGAGTTTGGGGTCTGGGTTTAGGGCTTAGGGTCTGGGAAACTTCTCACTCCAAACTTGCGAACTTGCCGCCTAAACCCCGTAGCAATCAGGATCTCCAGGTGGCTACTCTGGTCATTTCGCTAAATGATGGTCCCTGTCTGGGTACCCTAAATATTAAGGGCCGCCTTCTAATGGTAACCCCAAAAGGGACCCTCATTTGGCGAAGTACCCTATATACATATTAGGGGCGGCCGGATAATGGTAACCCCAAAAGAGACCCTCATTTAGCGAAATGAAAATTTAAGATTCGGATGAGGGACTTGAGCCTCGCGGGATAAGCATACGACCGCCAGAAAAGATGCTGCTGATGCCCTTAACCCCTTCCGAAGCGAAACAAACTTCAGAGAATGGAAGGGACCTTCAATGCAAACAAGAGCTGAGGGTTTAGGACTTTCGGGTTTAGGGCTTCGTGCGATAACCCAACCCATAGGCAAAAAGAACTGGGCTTAGGGTGTCGCGAGTCGTACTATCCAGGGAAACAAACCCCTGTTTCCACCAAACAGGGGATAGACTCGAGCTGCACGAGGTTCGGGGTTCAGGGTTTCGGGATTTAGGTCTTAGGGCTTAGGGCTGATTAGAGTTTAGGGCACGTTTCAGCCAGCCGGCCCTACAACCAGAACCTGTAAACTCCCTGCTTCGATCCTGCACTGGGCACCCACTGATCAAAGGGCTTGGGGTTACAAAGTCTATGGGTTGAGGGTTTAAGGGTCGAAGGGGGTTGCGGTTTAGGGCCGAGGCATGGCTTAGGGTTTCAGCGTCCAGCGCTTCATTGGGGCTTGGGCTTAGGTCTAAGCCTTGTCCTGACAAGCTGCATTTGAACCACTAAACACGGATGAAGTCATCGCGCGCTTCGATGGGGCGGGAGCCCAAGATCAGTGTCCATGCGCAGCGTCATCTCGCCAGTTCGAACGCGCTAACTCCAGTTCTGCACCTACCCCGGACTCCTGAAGCTGTGCGAGAGGGAGACATGAGCTGCACCCAGAAACAGGGGGAGGAGCCAAAAAGTAGAAACCCCCATATAGTACCCTCTACTACTCTTGGGCCATTCTTAAGAAACCCTTAGGATCCTCCCAGGAGCCTGGGCACCGGTAGAACGCGGCACGCTTTTCTAAACACTGCCACATTGCAACGTGCACGACTCAACGGACTCAACTCAACGCCAAGAGGAAAGACAACTGGTGTAAGTTGAACACACTCGTAAACCCGAATTCTCTAAAGAGTTCGGCCCAAGACCTTGCGTCCTTGACTCAGCAGGATCGCACTCAGCAGGATTGCAGAAGCCACATGGCCATGAAGAAAATGGCGGTCAGAATCTCCGGACTGTCCTTGTCAAATGGGTGCTGCTGTGATGCGTCGACAGGCCCCATCACATGGCTTTCCGACAGTTTTTAGGGGTTTACGGCACTCATTAAGTGCTCAGGGTGACAGAGCTCAGAAGCTTCATGGGCTAGCCGGATGCAAAAAGTCGAACCCCGAAATCGTACCCTACGCTACTATTGGGTCATTCTAAGGAATCCTTCAAGGGGAGCTTTTTGGACTCTCCCAGGGTCCCTGAACCCTGCACTCGAATCGTTTAACCCTGTAACCCTACACCCTGTAGCCCTAAACCCTCTCACCCCTTTAATCCTGAACCCTGAATAAGCCTCTAACCCTGAACCCTTATAACAAATTTCCCCTACTGGCAAGAGCCTCATAAAGCCCAGATGACCCTTTTGTCGGAGGTTCGACCACGCTCGTGACGAATGCGCCGCAGGCATGCTTTCTGCCCACGGGCACCCGAAACCCTAAACCCTAAACCCTAAACCCTAAACCCTGAACCCTGAACCCTAAACGCCCTAAACCCCATGCTGGAGCGGAGCACGGTGTATTTGGAAATCAGGGCTCCTTGGCTCCTAAATCCCTAAACCCCGAACCCCAAAACCCCTAAACCCTAATCCCCTAAACCCAGCCCTAGGGTTTAGATTGGGGTTTGGGGTTTGGGGTTTGGGGTTTGGGGTTTGGGGTTTGGGGTTTGGGGTTTGGGGTTTGGGGTTTGGGGTTTGGGGTTTGGGGTTTCGGGTTTCGGGTTTGGGGTTTGGGGTTTGGGGTTTGGGGTTTGGGGTTTGGGGTTTGGGGTTTGGGGTTTAGGTTTAGGGTTTAGGGTTTAGGGTTCAGGGTTCAGGGTTCTAGGGTTTTAGGGTTTAGGGTTCTAGGGTTTTAGGGTCGCAGTGCACTTGGCATCCTGGTTCACATGTAGGGGGAGCAGGCCGACAGAGAAAGAATAGGAGGAGGTACGGGGAGGGGAATTGAAAACGGGAGCTGCAGCGCACCCCCATCTGTGAACCCTAAACCAAAGCCTCAACCCTAAACCCTAAACTCTAAACCCTAAACCCTAAGCCCTGTTGCTCACATCTTGGTTGGCAGTGCGTCTGCGGCCGGACGCGGCGTTGGCGCTTGGCCTCAGTGAGGAATTCAATGGTCAAATGCCCGGAGTTAAAAGTCTGGGTGTAGGGTTTAGGGTTTAGGGTTTACGGTTTAGGGTTTAGGGTTTAGGGTTTAGGGTTTAGGGCTTGGGGATGAAGCTACCCCTCTACTCGGCGCGAAGTAGCAAGACCCGGCAAGGGCAGTTGAGAGGCTTGGGGTTTTGGGTTTAGGATTTGGGGTTTAGGGTTAGGGTTTAGGGTTTCGGGTTTCGGGTTTCGGGTTTAGGGTTTAGGGTTCAGGATCTTAGGACCCCAAACATTGACGACAAGGCGTGAGTGCGGCGCTCGGGCGGGTGAATTGAGGAGTCGGAACGAGGGGAACCTCTGACGCCCATGGTCGCTGACGCAACTTAGGGTTTAGGTTTTAGAGTTTAGGCATGTAAGGGCTTTAAGGGATGTAAGGGTTTAGGGTTTAGGGCTTAGGGATGTAAAGGCTTTAAGGGATTTAAGAGTTTAGGGTCAACAGGGAACTGAGAGTTCACGTGCTGGGAACACAAAGAAGTCCGTTTTGTGGCCCTTGTATGAACCTCCTGAGGACCCCCTAGTTCCCGATGGAGCCCCCTCTGAACCGGAAGCTTAAGGGGCTTTTGTGGGTTTAGGGTTTAGGGTTTAGGGTTTAGGGTTTAGGGTTTAGGGCTTAGGGCTAAGGGCTTAGGGTTTAAGCCGCAAGGGCTCCCCCTGAAACTTCCTAAGGACCTCCTAGTTGCAGCCACCGAGCAACTGGAAGCTCTCAACCCCAAATACCCCCAAATAACCCAAATACCCCAAATACCCAAAATACCCCAAGTACCCCAAGTACCCCAAGTACCCAAGTGCCCAAATGAAGCCGTCCTTAAACCCCTAAAAAACCCTTGGACACCTAAAACCCTTGTAAGAAGCCCTCGAACCCCTAAACGCCTAAAACCCTTAACCCCCTAAAAACCCTCAAACCCCTATAACCCTTCGTAATATAAACCTTTAAACTCTTAAGCCCCTGAAACCCCCTAAACTCCAAAGCCCCCAAACCCTAAACCCTTAAACCCCTTAAAAAAACCCTTAAGCTCTCAAACCCTTAAACCCTTAAACCCTTAAAGCTCAAACCCTTAGACCCTTAAACCCTTAAACCCCTAAAAGCCCCCTAAGAATCCCCCAGACTCCAAAGCCCCCAAACTCTAAACCCGGAAAACCTTAAATCCTTAAACTCTCAAACCCTTGAACCCTTAACCCCTTAAACCCCTTAAAACCTTAAACGCCTTCAACCCCCCTAAACCCCCTAAACCCTAAACCCTAAACCCGAAAACCCTAAACCCTAAACCCCTTAAAGCCCCAAAGGGCCTCTAGCTCCCGCGCTCGCAAGGAGTGGGCTGATCACCTGCCGGCACTTCGGAGGGGATGGCTTCGGGTTTTAGGGTTTAGGGTTTAGGGTTTAGGGTTTAGGGTTTAGGGTGTAGGGTTTAGGGTTTAGGGTTTAGGGTTTTGGGTTTTTGGGTTTTGGGAGCTTAAGGGTTTGGAGTTTTCTTCTTGGGAGGGGAGGGGGGGGTGGTTGGGGTTCAAGGGCTTGAGGGTTATAGGGTTTGGGCCTTTGCTTTTCTTGTGTTTAGGAGTTCGGGGCTGTTGGGTTTCGAGCTTTTGAGGCGTTTCCGGGCTTTTGGGTGCAGGTTTTTTAGGTACACCCTAAGCCTTAAACCCTAAACCCTAAACCCTTAGCCCTAAGCCCTAAACCCTAAACCCTGAACCCTAAACCCTGAACCCTAAACCCTAAACCCTAAACCCTAAACCCTAAACCCTAAACCCTAAACCCTAAACCCTTCCTGCCTCTGAGGCGGCCGCTCTGAAGGAGGCCGTGGAGGTTGGGGCTGTGCTCCTCGCCCCCAGGTGCCGTGGAACACGGAGGCTTTCGGGGATTGTTATGTAGGGTTTAGGATTTAGGGTTTGAGGTTTAAGGTTTAGGGTTTAGGGTTTAGGGTTTAGGGTTTGGGGTTTGGGGTTTGGGGTTTAGGATTTAGGGTTTAGGGTTTCGGGTTTAGGGTTTAGGGTTTAGGGTTTAGGGTTTAGGGTGTAGGGCTTAGGGTTTAGGGTTTAGGGTTTAGGGTTTAGGGTGTAGGGCTTAGGGCTTAGGGTGTAGGGCTTAGGGTTTAGGGTTTTGGGTTTTAGGGTTTAGGGTTTAGGGTTTAGGGTTTACGGTTTACGGTTTACGGTTTACGGTTTAGGATTTAGGGTTTAGGGCTTCGGGTTTAGGGTTTAGGGTTTAGGGTTTAGGGTTTAGGGTTTAGGGTTTAGGGTTGCAGGTGTCGTCTACCCTGAAGCCCTAGAACGTTCAGGCCTTCAGGGGTTTAGGGCTTTCGGGGGCAAACCCTCTCGAACTATTCACGCTCTAAATCCTCTCCGAGCCCTAAGGCCTTAACTCTCAACATCCTACACGCCACACCTTGAACTCATAAAACCACCATCCCAAAACTCTGAACTCTAAGCCCTACAGTCAGCCCTAAACCCTAAACCCTAAACCCTAAACCTTAAACTCTACACTCAAAAATGCAGACTCTTGAGCCCCAACCCCTGTGAAGTCCTACGTCTTAACTCCTGGACCCGAAACCCTAAACCCTAAACATCGCAACCGAAGCCTAAACCAGCCTCATGCAACTCTTCCGGCCCCTCAACCCTGGACTTCTCAGAGAGCACCAAAAAAGAAACAACCCCTAACCCCGAAACCCTAAACTCTAAACCCTAAACCCCAGACACTCCTCGCCACTGATGATGCTGGTCTAGGAGTCTGGGCCGGAGTCTGGCCTTTCGGTGCCTGGCTTGTTTGGGGGTGGAGGGGTTCAAAGAGTTTCGGGTTTAAGGGATACAAGGAGTTTAGGATTTAGGGTTTAGGGTTTAGGGTTGCGTGCAGCACCGTGATTCTCTGTCTTGCCCCAAGGGGTGGGAAGACATGAGGATGCTTATGGGGAAATGGGTTGGGGGGGGGGGGGGGGGTTGGGGTTGGTTCCTACAATCGGGAGTTTCTTTGGGGTTTGTAGGGTTTAGTACGTAGAGGTACTTTTGAGAGGGTCCCTTAAAGGGGATTTGGGGTATAAAAAGGGGTACCCCTACTTTGGGAAGTACCCAAAATCACGACCATGAGGATGGTAAGGAGGAGAAGAAGGGTGATGTTGCAGGAGGGGGAATGGCGATTATGATGATCATGACGATCATCATGCTCCCCTAAACCCTAAACCCTAAACCCCAAACCCTAAACCCTAAACCTTATCGTCCCAAACTTCCTGCACCCTCACCGTATTCTGCACCCCAAACTAAACCCCTAGACTCTCATCGACCGGATTTCCCTAACCCTAAACCCTAAACCCTAAACCCTTAACCCTGAACAACCCTTTCTGCTCGCACAACCCCCCTCTCTGCTCACTCTAAACCCCTTGATCCTCAATCCCAAAAGTCCCTAAACCCTAAATCCTAAACCCTAAACCCTCAACCCTAAACAACCCTTTCTGCTCACACGAAACCCTTTCGAAGGAGCGGCCTGCTTCTGCGGGGTATCCCAGTCGAAGAGCGTGAATGGCCTCTGCTCCTGGACGGGGCGCAGCCCGTGTGGGAGCTTCCTACTTGTTGGGACCCTAAACCCCCAATCTATAAACCCTAAACCCTAAACCCTAAACCCTGAACCCTGAACCCTAAACCCTACACCCCAAACCTTAAACCCTAAACCCTAAACCCTAACCTGCCTTCTGCTGGCGCAGGGCCGAGCCCGCAAAGAATCCAGCAGCCGCGGTGGCGTTTTGTGGGAGGTAGACGAACCTGCCCAGGCTGCGCAAGGATGGGTTCCTAAACGGTCCTAAACGCATAAACCCTAAACCCTAACCCTAAAGCCTAAAGCCTAAAGCCTAAACCCTAAACCCTAAACCCTAAACCCTAAACCCTAAACGTTTAGGGTTTAGGGGCTTATAGGGTTTGTGATGTCGGGGCCGCATCTTGGGGTTTGAGGTTTCGGGTGAAAACTAGGTTCCTGAAGGTCAGCGCAACGCTCGGGTTCTGGTGATTAGAATTTAGGGTTCTCAGAATGGCAACTTGGAGGTTCAGGGTTTAGGGTTTAGGGTTTAGGGTTTGGGGTTTAGGGTTTAGGGTTTAGGGTTTAGGGTTTAGGGTTTAGGGTTTAGGGTGTAGTGTTTAGGGTTTAGGGTGAACCCCAATAATATCTGTACTTATAAGCCCCCTAAGTCCCCTAAGTCCTCTAAGTGGGTCCAAGTAGGTTATAGGTAGACTTATGTTTGGGGTTAAATGTATACCCATGAACCTCCAAGAAAGAGTGTCCCATTTCTGTTAAAGGTTTGAAGGAGTCCGAATCCGCAGAAAGGGGAATGAGAGAGTGCTGCCGGGTGTCCTACTCAAGTGCGCTTCACAGGAGGCAGCCCCGCTGGGTACAGGAACCCTGAACCCCAAAAAACGAAACCTTACACCCTAAACCCTAAACCCTAAACCCTAAACTCTAAACCCTAAACCCTAAACCCTAAACCCTAAACCCTAAACCCTGCCTACCTAAACCTACTCTACTCCTGAACCTCCCTTGGGGTAGGATAGGAGTGCAGCAGCCGTGTGCAGAAGGGGCGCTGCTCCTTCTGCGCCGTGGTGCCTGAGGCGCGCCAGCGCGGGGCTCAGGGCTAGGGTTTAGGGTTTAGGGTTTAGGGTTTAGGGTTTGGGGTTTGGGGTTTAGAGTTTAGGGTTTAGGGTTTAGGGTATTCTAGGTTAAGGGGCTTGGGAGTTGAGGGACTTAGGAGCTTAGGCTGTGTCCCGAAGATGCGGAGCTCCTCTACCTAAACTACTTGGGCTTAGGGCTTAGGACTATGTGGGGTTCAGGGTGCTAGGGTGGTCGGGGTTTAGGGTTTTCGGGTTTTACGGTTTAGGGTTTGAGGGTTTGAGGGTTTGAGGCTTTGAGGGATTGAGGGTTTGAGGGTTTGAGGGTTTGGGGCTTTGGGGTTTTGGGGCTTGAGGGTTTTAGGGTTTTAGGGGGTTTTGGGGTTTGAGGGCTTGGGGTTTTGGGGTTTTGGGGTTTAAGGGTTTTAGGGTTTTAGGTTCTTAGGGCTTGAGGGTTTTAGGGTTTTAGGGCTTGGGGTTGTGGGGTTTTAGGGTCTGAGGGCTTAGAGTTTCGGGTTCCAGGTTTGACGGTTTCGGGTTTTGGGTTTTGGGTTCAGGGTTTCGGGTTTTGCGATTTTTGGGGTTTTCGGGCTTGAGGGTTTTGGGGGTTTCGGGTTTTGGGTTTTGGGTTTTAGGGCTGGGGTATCTCCAGAAGGAGTTGCAACTAGACTAACCCCAGGTGTACCCTTCCCAGCTTCACAGGACGCTGTCTCTGACACAATCAAAGTCCTTGGCCCTCTCAAAAATCGATATGGGGGTTTACGAAGATCGGGGTACCTTCTTGGGGTCTCACAAAGGGAATCCTGTTGTAAGGGAATCCTACTATTTGGGGATCTAAACTGGGGGGTCCCCCCCTTTTCGTAAACATATCTCGCAAAAGAGGTGCAAGGTCGAGGCCAACTCTTTCTCCATTTCATCCCGCTCCACACTGCACAAAAACACCGAGCACGTTGCATGGGGACACCAGCGCGCAAGCGCCGTGGTATGCACCACTCGAACTGCGCACCCGAAACCTTATAAACCCTAAGCCCCAAAACCTTAAACCCCTAAACCCCTAAACCCCCAAACCCCTAAACCTAAAACCGTCAATGTCCCCGGAGGCCTCAACCCCAAACCCTAAAACCCCATAAACCCAAACCCCAAAAACCCTGAAAACCGAGCACCCCAACACCCTAAACCCTACCAAGGGGTATGCATATTAGAAGGTGACTATGGTTTATGGTTTAAGGGTCAGGGTTAAATCCTCACCCCCGCCCCCCCCCCCCCCCCCCCCCCCAAAAAAAAAAAAAAAACAACCCTGCGCAGCCCGAACACCTCACTACGCACCCAGCCGCGCGCCTGTGGGGAAGCGCCCGTCCGTGCTCGTCTGGTCGAGGCACTCGCCAGGCAGCGCCCCCCTTGTTTCGGGTTTAGGGTCTAGGGTTTAGGGTTTAGGGTTTAGGGTTTGGGGTTTGGGGTTTGGGGTTTGGGGTTTGGGGTTTGGGGTTTGGGGTTTGGGGTTTGGGGTTTAGGCTTTAGGGGACGTGGAGTTCATGGATGTAGGCTTTTGGGGTGCAGGGTCTGGGGGTTTTTCGGTTGACAGATATTTGGGTTTGGGTCTAGGTGTAGGACTCAGGCTGAGGGTTTGAGGGTTTCAGGGCTTTAGGGTCTCTACCGTCGACTCCCACCCCCCAAACCCCCACACCCGAAACCCCAAACCCCAAACCCGAAGCCCTCAACCCGAAACCCTAAACCCTAAACCCTAAACCCTCAACCCTCAACCCTAAACCCTCAACCTAAACCCATCCCAAACCCGAAACCCGAAAAAAAAGACTCAACCCGAGAGACGCAGGAGAGTCGCTTCCCCCGGTGGCCAGCCCTAAACCCTAAACCCGAGACCCTAAACCCTAAACCCTAAACCCCAAACCCCAAACCCTAAGCTCGAAACCCCAAACCTTAAACCCGAAACCGGCAACCCTAAACCCGAAACCCGAAACCCGCCGGTGGGGAGCCTGCTACTTTCTTTGGCCCAGGGGGGCCGGCAGCGGCGTTTTCCCATGGCCGGAGGTGCTGTCGGCCCCGAGTCGTAGAGGCGTTGAGGGATTTAGGGTTTAGGGCTTCGGGTTTAGGGTTTAGGGTTTATATAAGGCGTGGGGGTTCGGGTTTAAGGTAGGGTTTAGGGTTCAGGGTTCAGGGTTTAAGGTGTGAGGTTTCGGGTTTGAAGTGTGAGGGCATGTACATTACCGTGTCCTCCTAGAGTACCAAAAGATAGGGCCTACATCGTCAAGTTCATCCATGTGCTTCGCGCTGTGTGTGCCCCGGACGCCTTGGAACAAATCCCACGTGAGGCATTTTTGGCCTAGGGATTTGGGGTTTGGGGTGCAGGATTAGGGTTTAGGGTTTAGGGTTTAGGGTTTAGGGTTTAGGGTTTAGGGTTTAGGGTTTAGGGTTTGGGGTCTAGGGTTTGGGAATTTGGGTTTAGGGCGTAGGGATTTGGGATTTGGGGTTTAGCCTTCGGGGTTTTGGGTTTGGGGTTTGGGGGAAAAGGGCGGAGGGGGGTGTGCGCGGACCGGTTTTCAGAACACCACCCACAGTCACTACCCTTAGGGTTTTAGCGTTTAGGGCGGGTGTAGGGTTTAGGGTTTAGGGTTTAGGGATTAGGGTTTAGGGTTTAGGGTTTAGGGTTTAGGGTTTAGGGTTTAGGGTTTAGGGTTTAGGGTTTAGGGCTTAGGGTTTAGGGTTTAGGGTTTAGGGTTTAGGGTTCACCCTCGATGCCCAGTGCTGGAGTCCTCGTCGGGGTCAGTCATGTAGTAGATGAAGGAGACCTGCCAGCACTGGGAGTGCTTGATCTAGCGCTCACTGCTGGTGGGGTCCGCCTCCCTAAACCCTAAACCCTAAACCCTAAACCCTAAACCCTAAATCCTAACCCTAAACCCTAAACCCTACTTGGAGGTTCATGGTACTTATGAACCAATTCTTAACTGAAAGTGCAATTATGACTTGTTAATAAGTACCATGAGCCTCTAAGTACGCCCTGAACCCTAAACCCTAAACCCTAAACCCTACACCTCAAACCCGAAAGACGAACTCCTCCCCCCCAACCCCGTACGCCTTTTCATTCGTGGCTTCTGGGGCTTTCTGTCTTCATCCTCAAGCAGGACCCAAAACTCTAATGTAAACGTTACCCTGAACCCTAAACCCCAAACCGAAGTTTCTCCCACACACCCGGTTTTGGGGCCCTAGCAAATGATACCCTAAACCCTAAACCCTAAACCCCTTAAACCCCAAACCCTAAACGCTAAACCTTGAAACCCTTAAACCCCAAACCCTAAACCCTGAACCCTAAGCCAACTCTTTTTGTCCGCGGCGCATGGCAACGCAGAGTGGGGGAGCCTTAAAATTCTCGCGGGAACGGGGATGTCCATGACCGGCCTCCAACTTGGGATCCAGAAACCCGAAGCCGACAGCCCTATAAACCCCCTAAAATGCTGTAGGGTTTAGGTTTAGGGTTTGGGGTTTGGGGTTTAGGGTTTGGGGTTTAGGGTTTAGGGTTTACTGTGGTTTGGGGTTTAGGGTTTGTGTTGACCGTCTTGGTAGCGGCAGAGAGGATCGAAACCTAGAGGCTCTCTAGAGTAGACTCTACACCCACGAAATCTATGCACTT